>JAADYS010000516.1:0-53890 GCA_012931995.1 Fusarium albosuccineum | reverse complement strand
CAGAGACGTCAGCAACCACACCAAAGAACACAGTTCCCAGTTCCATGCTTGATCCCGTTCGTTTGGACCAGCCACCTCTATCGAGCTCGAGATTCTACAAAAAGACGGTCCATTCCCCCTGACAATTTACTCCAGACTTTTTCTTGTTTTCATTGTCTTTTTTTTTCGTTACATTGAGCACTGCTCAAAATACTACAACCAAAGATACGCGGCTTCGCATCAGTTTACCTGCTCGCTTGCGTTCGAGGAGCGGTCTCTTTCGACCAAACCTTTGCATGGAGCTCGTCACCAGTTGTTGAGAACCGATCACTTGATGAAATCCACCAAGCTGCTTTGAAAGAAGGCGGAACCGTAACGCTCTGGCACGGTGGGAGTAAACCTGATCAGCAAGACCAGCTTAAGAATGCCTTCGAGGAGAGGTTTCCCGGTATGACCTTGAACGTCACTGTCAAGAGCTCAAGCTATCTCGGCCCAGAGCTTGATCGGCAGCTGGCCACCGGTAGCCTTTACGTTGGTAACGTCATGCTCCAGACGGCTCAGGATTATCCGCGATGGAGAGACCAGGGTGTTCTGTTCCATTACAAGCCTTCAGGGCTATGACCAGGTTTATCGTCCCTTCAAAGATATTGATGGGGCTTGGGTCGCTTCCAGAGTTAATGCGTGGAGCATTTTGTACAACAAGGACAAGTTGAAGGATATCGATCCTCCCACCACCTTTTTGGACTTTCTGCGACCAGAGTTCAAGAATAAGATTGTCCTCGCTTTCCCCAACGAGGATGACGCGGTTCTTCATACATTCGATCTCATGTATGGATCGTTGCCCCTACACCGATACTACTGGTGCTAACACGAAGCTTTACAGCATGAAAGAACATGGCCTCGAGTATTTCGATAAGCTTCTTCAACAGAATCCCAAATGGGTGGCAGGAGCTGACGCACCCGCTGCAGAGATTGGCAAGACGAACAGTACTTTTGCAGTGTCTTTTACCACAACTATTGGCCTATTTTCGCAGGATCCACTCATGGTTGTGTTCCCAACTGAAGGCGCTTATTTTACATCCTGGTCACAACGCGCTGCTATCTTTGCTGACGCGCCGCATCCGGAGAGTGCCAAGCTGCTTCAAAGCTATATCATCAGTGAAGAGTACCAGAACCAGACTGGGTCGTGGAGCATCCGTAAAGATGTTGCAGCTCCTGATGGGTACTCGGGTATCTTTGACACGCCGAATACAGACCCAACACACTTTGTGGACTGGATGATGGATCGAGAGCGGGTGGAGAGGCTAAGATTTTGGTTTCAGGACAAACTTGGTTACCCAAAACACTAGGTACTTTATCTAGGGCATAGAAAACTCGAGCTGCCTTCGCCATCGCCATAGCACCGGGATATTGTACTCTGAGAATGTTGAAAAAGTAATAATTAGAGCTTTAGAGGGTTAAATATAACCAACTACGGGTTTATAGTGGTGCGTTGATTCTTGGGCGCCGTGTCACAAGGCACCAAAGTTGTCAAAATCCCACATATTCCAATCCAACCCGGAAGATAAGCTTTGGACCATTGTTTGGAGAAACTCAGATGTTGGTGCGAGGCTGGCGGGCACATCGTATGGATTTGAGTGCGGATCCGAGGCAGCTACAATCACACCCTCGCAACCCACGTAAGATTCTCGGGTCGATTCCACCTGCGAGACAACGAGCTCAATGGCTCGACCCGCCTTTACCGCCCCCGGAATTGGTTTGTCCGCGTCTCTCAAGAAATCCTGGTAAGATTTCAAAAGTGCCAAACGTTCTTCAACTTCTTCGCCACCCCTCATGGCGATAGGCGAGCTACCAGGCAATGGCCCATGGCGTAAATATTGATCAAAATCGAGACATATGACCATCGCACTTGGCAGAAAGTCTTGGGACATGATGGACAGGATTCTCCAATTCTGCACCACCATTCTATCAGCGTTGAAAGAGAGTGGGGCCATAATTTGTTGGTGTTGAAGTACTCGTGTAGCAGCTTCCAGGCATTTATTGCGAGACGGCATGTGGTCTGAATCTGTGTAGGCGAGAGCAAGGAACTTTCGATGAAGGATGATGCGGGTGCGCTGCTCGAAAATGTCAATTTCCAAGGCCCAGTTCAAATGCATTGTTTCATCCATGGTTCGATCAATGAACCTGGGATACTTGAGCCACTCCGGTCGTGATTCGGCTTGCAAGTCTATAGCTTGATCCAATGCACAGACGTCTTCGCTGGAGAGCTCAGAGAACGAGGTGGTGCGGTCTGTGACCTGGCCTAGAAGCCTAGTTAGGTTTGCCCTTTCGTTCAAGAAGACGATAGACGATGGCTCCTCCATGTCACAGGTAGGCGGGAAAGTAGTTAATCCTTCGTGCAGGTCCGCATCTGCAATACATGATGGCAGTGCTGTATCGCTTAGATGGTCGCTAATATGGCGCGGAAGGCCCAGGATGGATGCAAAAATATGGTCGAGCTGAACCAAAAGGGACCATGTTCTCCTTCGCATCTCGCCATCGAATAGAGACATTTTCCTGTAGTGGGATGGATCGCGGTGATAGCCAGATCGTATAGCTAGACGGATAGCGGACCCGAGGATAAGAGAAGCTTGGAAGTGTTCGTCTCCCAGGTAGATGTGTTCGCTGATAAGATAAACCAACTAATAAATGAGTCAGAAAGAGGAGCTGTTCATTACGACATGCTTGCTGAAACATACCATGGCCTCCACCGTTTTGGAGGTGGGCTTCGCGTAATCAGACCTTGTCAGACATTCGGCAGCTTTTGCGACGTACTTTCTGCAGGCAGCCTCCACGAAGGGTATACCCTCCATTTTTATCCCAGAGCTCAAGACAAATTGTAGAGCAAGCGCGATAACAGAAAACAGAATTGAGAGCCAGGGAAGTGCCACCTCTCCGGGGTTGTCCCAGAAGATTTGATAGTCCCTGAAAAACATGGGTAGATGGATCGGAAGTGGCGGGATATCCAAGCCACTGGCGAACAAGTTGACAAGCTGATCAGCTGCAGACTTGGGCGGCAAATAGTTGACGAGATCTTCAATCGATTCATCCTTGGAGAAGCTAAACAATAATGAAGATTGTAATGGCGGTCCAGGGACCGGGGAGGTATCCCACTCCCCATTCGTGTGCGGTTTAATACTGCCGATCTGAACCCTATGGTTAACGCAACATTTCACGTTTCATACAGGACCTAGGGTAACATACATGTCGAAGTATGGCTTCCCAACTAGTTGTGCCAATAAGCCTGGTCTCGGAGTCGTGGTTATCCAATACTGGGTTCGGATCTAAGCTGAAGTGGTAGTCATGACGACCCTTGGCCGAAGAATAAGGCTCGAGGCTTTGGTCGTTGGAGGTTGTCAAATTTTTCGGGTCTGTAATGACTGGAATGGAAGGATTGTGGTGACCTCCAGACTGAGCCTCGGGTCGTTGTGGCTGTCGGACGTGGGTTTTAGGGACGTAGGTGCAACTTCCGGCCGGCCGTTTCCGACAGTTTCTACATGGAAGCTTGCGGTCACATTGTAACCAGTGTGCCCGTTAGAGTGATGATGCGGCCAACAATGACAGCCTACTCACTTTTTAGTCCTACAGAGAGTGCAGGAAACCTGTGGTTTCGGTCGACGAGCGCTCTGCCTTCTGCGTGCATCATCCAAGCGAGCCATTGAGGTAGGTAGATACAAAGGCAAGAAACAATTGGGGTAGAATTGGTTGCCACAGAGGTGCTTTGCACTTTAAATTGCGAAGTCATATACGCGGCTGTTTGCGCCGGCTTCCAATCGGATACTACGGAAGAATGTCTCCCTGCTTCTTGGAATACCACCCTTGCTAAAAATACGTTTCCTCCATACATGATCTTTCCAATTTTCAAGAGCAGATGTCAGCACTTAAACAAGTCTATTGGGCTCTTATCCGCCGAAAGCCGCTGAGTAAGGGGCGACAACGGTAAGAAATGCATCGAAGGATTTACCGCGCGCTATGACAAATGCCTCTCAAGACCCAAAATGCTGGAGCCTACCTTTCCAAGCTATGAGATAGCAGAGTCTAAGAGTTTTTAACAGATGGCACTTGAAGCCGGTTTGTGTAAAACTCTGAGACGTTGACGACACTAGCCAATGACAGGCAACTAAGAGGCCAACATCAAGTGTATCAAACCGCAGCCTCCATGGGAACCACAGCACACTATTCAGGTTAACCAGATCTTAAAACAAGCCATGGAGAGTAAAACCGGATTATAAAATAGTACTGGGATATGTGTTGATAACTTTATGGCCATGATAGTTGACCATGCTCCTCTTACCGAGCCGATGACTTTGAAAGGCGATGGGAAAATGAAAACAGTGCGTGGGAGAGAACGACGAGACTGAGAGACGAAAAATAGAATGATCGATGATCGATCAAGAAATTTAGAAAGAAATAAAGAGGAGACGGAAGAAAGAAAGAACACTCAAGGCAGCCATACTCTGCGTTGACTTGCCTAAGATGAGACTCAGGTGCGGCGCGATGCATAACAGCCGCGTTAAGCCTCGCGCTGATTATATGATGATGTCAAATCATCCAGAGATGGTGTGAGAGCGAAAAAAAAACTTTTATCTCTTCAAGGTCCAAGAACGGGACTGGTCGGATCCGAGTGCTCAAGGCTGACTGGTGCCCAGTTTTGATTTCCAACCAAGTTAAGGATTTGGATAAAGTTAATTAATTGAGATAGAGTTGTTGCTATATACTCAAAACTTGAAATTTTGGACATGTCAACACTCTATCAGGTTGAAGCATACTTGGCTGATGATGTGAGTAAAATCTCAAACACGTTCCGAGCCTTGGCCCCTGTCCCGTCTTAGCGTCGCATCCGTTGCGGCTCTGAGACAACCTGCTGCTACTCCGCGTCAATTGATGCTTCTCCATCGGCATTCCGAAACGCGAATCGTCAAGCCCAAGACGGGACGAGTCTGTGAGCGACTCAGCCCCCCTCTGACAGACAAGGTATAGCTGGGGACGCCAGGGGAGACCGCCCTGACACCTTGACATTCTAGATCCGGATCGCAGGCTCATCAATGTTCCGGTGTCGTCTCGTTGTTGGATCGACAGCATACAGTCATGCACTTGCGGAGGCTTCCGGCCACCCGACGAATTACAAAATGATGTGAAACAGTTGGGCAATCGACTACCACCATCACCTTACGATGACGTCTCACCAAGCCCTCGAGTATCCCCCCCGGCCCGGCCACACTCCACCAAGTAAGGTTAATTACTTTCTTGTTCGGCATCTGGACTTCCCGTAGCCTCATGTGTCTGGCCGTGTCGGTGTGAGGTTGCTGGCGTGACGAGGTAGATCTCTCCGTCCAGTCCGTCTTGGCCCACCCCGGGAGCTGGTGTTTCCGGTGAGAGGGGGCTCGTTTTCTAACGCAGCCCTGCGATCGACCAAAGTTTCTGTGCCAGATGTGAGGATGAAATTCAGCTGGGACGAGATGGAAGGTTGGGCGTTCGCTTCGTCGATTCTTTCTGTATAAAGGTGGCACGTCTGTCCTGATGTTTGGGAAGTCATCAACAGCTTCATCATCTGCTTTGTGTCCAACGCCTTCATTCATTCTCCATTCATTCTCTCGAGGTAAGTTCTATTCTTCTATTTGTGAACGCCGAGAACTAACTTGTCTAGCTGGGCTCATTATTCGCTTCCACTCCTTCAACAAACATTCTCTGATCTTCTGAGCTGTGCTCGCATTTCGATACGACTCTTTTAATTCGACCGATATACCCACTCGCTATAACCCAGCGCAACCAACAACACCAAACACATCATTCAAGATGAAGTTCTCTACCATCCTCGTCAGCGCTTTCGCTACTCTTGCCGCCGCCGCCCCAGGCTTCCCCGCCTTCCAGCCCCGTGCCGCACTCAATGACAGCCGTGACGGCCGTGACGGTCGTGAAGGTGGTGAGGGCCGCGATGGCCGTGAAGGCGGCCGTGGAGGTGATGGCCGTGACGGTCGTGACGGCGGACGCGACGGTCAGCTCGCCTTTGGCCAGCTCGATCTCAACTACCTGCTCAAGGTCAACGAGCTTGACCTTGGTCTCTTCCAGACCCTCGGTCGCAGGAACAACCTCAACGTGATCGTCTTCCAGGAGCTCTTTACCTCGCAGCAGTTTAGCCTCGAGTCCCTGCTCCAGTTCCAGCAGCTCTCTACCCTCCTCTCGATCGCCGGCACGGGCATCTTTGACAACCTTGACCTGTCCCGCCTATCGCTCGGCAGCGTCAACCTCGGCCTCATCCAGGACATTGGCCGCGTCGATCTAGCCCAGTTTATCGACCAGCGCTTGGTCCCCCAGATCACCGTCATTGCTCAAGAGAGTAAGTAAAACTCATCCCTCATACTAAAATTACCAGCTAACAGTACCCAGTCACCACTGTCGTCATTGCCAAGAAGTAAGGGGTGGTCAGAGCTCTACTTGGCACGGGGAGCTGGAATCTCCTCAATTGGGACGGGCCGGATGAGGAAACATCCAGGCGGCGCAATTTGGCACGGGACTCATGAGAATGGCAATTTCTAGGGTTTTGAATGGATCGAAGATGGTGTCGGGGAGGCTTGGCGAAGCAGAGAGGAGCAGGAAGTCTGTAAGGTTATTCATAGTCACTGGTTGAGTATGAAAAGGACCAGATTAGGCGAGGAGTTAGACAATACCCTTGTCGTAATGCTATGATTTTTATCATCTGGAGTACCTCTATATTAATTCCCGTGTGCAAATTCAAGCCTCGCGGACCCAATGAACACTAACGATAAGGAGTGACTTCCAGAGACTTGCGCTATAGCAAGGGTACTTACAAAAATGAGACATGACCGGCTTAATTTAAGTATCTTGGCGATGGTCAAAGTAACTTTAGCTTGTGGGGAAATTGGCAGCCCCGCTGTCTCCTCGGCCTCAAAGAGTTCCGGGGGACCTCCAAGCCAGCGCTGGTTTACACTCAGCTCCTTCTGAAAAGTTAGCATCAGGGATATAAATTCACTCATTTATTAACTATGGAGTAAATAAAGTTGAAAAGAAAGCCATTTTTGCACATTGAGTCGACCATCATATGAGTTGCCGTGCATAAAGTTAATACAATCGTGAATTGCCTACTACTTATTCAATATTTGAGGACGACTTCTTTTAGGGGTTAATGCCCTAGGTGATGATATCTACGCTAAACTAGCAATAATGCTAAAACTTTAGCAATTCTCATGTCTCATTTGAATGGCAACTTCCATGGTCATGAAAAGATGATGACTATGCGCCGGAATCCAGGGTTTGATGTTTGACCGCCATAGGGTAGTAGCTACGAGTCAACGCATGATCACGCCTGAGCGTTATTACAGCCACTTGTGGCTAACAGGCTTCAGCCACCTGTACCCACTACAGCCATACTTAGGGGTGATCACCACTGCGATCAGCCATAGCACCACCGACCGTGGCAGCATCCTGGGCCCTGCCGAAATAGCACACGTCCTCTCGGAAGCCCTCCACGCGGTTTGCAACGGGGAAAGCAAGCAGGAAGCCAAGAGCACCCTGGCCTGGTTCGGCGGGAAGAAAGGCGTCAAGGCGTTCCTCGACCGGGCTTACGCGAGATTTCCGGCCGGGGCGGTCCAGTCGACCCAAAATGCCCCTTGGAAGGAACATACCGGCTCTTTGCTCCTCGATGGCGTCACTTGTCCACCACCTTCCCTAGGTGGTTGCTCGACACATCTCGGAAGGAACTAACTGCCAAGAATTTGAGACAGAAACCTCGCGTCCATTCTTCGTCCCTCTTCTTTCTCTTTTCCTTCGACCATGTCCGTCGACCATGTACCCATTCTCGAGATCACATCTCTCCTCAAGGCGTCTCGACCACCATGGAACCGCGTCAATGCCTACCATCTTCAACACCTGCCTATGTCTCCCCTTATCCGGTCCTTTCTGCTGATACTCGTTTGACCATCCCGCATTGTCACCAGGCCCAGCTCACCCCTGCCCCTCGAGACCACTTCCATCAAGATCATGGCCCTCAAGACCCTTCTTACCACTGCCACATACGCCAACCTCGGCATGACGACCTCCAAGAAGTCGTTCATTCTCAGTCTCAGCAAAATATCCGCAATGCCTATGTCGGCGGTTCTGGCTTTTCACCATCCGAGTCCTCATGGTCACCCATATACCCATTCTGTCATTCACCCTGTCTGTTGGTAACCCTGTGGTTCATCCATAGGTTCGTCAACCTCAACATGACAGAGACAATGGCTACGGTATCTTGCCCCCAGAGCTACTACCTCTGAAGCTATTGCCAAACGTTCGCAAATGTGAGTACTATTGATGCGTCTTATTTAGAATTACTCTGACGAATGGCAGGTTTTACGTCTCGCGGCATCGCAACGATCAAGCTTGATCTTCGAAAGCAATGTCGTCGTAATCACCTTGGTGCCCATTGTCCACCAATCAAGCCAGGCCGTGAACAGTTCACCCTTGTTATGAGTACTGCGATCGAAATGCTTATTGCAACAAGAGTCTTCAAGTTGCAAATCATATCAACAATCGCATTCTCATCATCAGTCGCATCTATCGGTCGTGGCTTAGATGCCATTCAGTCATAGGATACGTCATTAACCGGCAAGGTATTTCGAATCCCATGGCACCCAAAGGTTATCTACAGTGAATTGAATGGCTCTGATGTCGCCAGATATGGTCAGAACCGACAATCCTCAACAGGGAGTTCGAAACATTGCCGGAACAGCTGGAACTTGTTCGTCTCGCAAAGTACTTCAGCACCCATCGAGACGAGAATGAACTCAGCATGTTTCTTAACGCCGTTTATCGACGATTTCCCCCGCAATGCGAATTGATCCATCCCCTTCTTAGTCGATTCAAAGAACACTCGGGCAAACCTGTCGTTGTTCTTCTCTTACAGTGCCCCCTTCGAGATAAGACCCTCAATAGTGCATCACACGACCCTTGCTTCACTGAGGAATTCATCATGGCTTTGGAGGCGTAAAAGAAGGCAATGTTGCTGATTCAGGGTCTCGGCTCAATCATCTCATCGATGGTGGCCAGAATCCCACAGTTATCGATGCAATATCTACGGCTGGGATCAATTTCCGACGCAGAGTATCTTGTGCCGCTATGCCAACATCTTCACGCAAGCCGAGCTCGTTTAGTGAGACGGGTGCTTGGTTTAGCGTCAGTGCAATCGGTACGTCCTGATCAATTTGTCACCGCCTATTCGGACATCCCAACCAACAGTGATCTGTCCAGCAAGATTCTTGGTCGGATTCCAGTTCCCCTAGGTACTCGGGCCCTCGGTTGAAACAGTCGTTTCGGGAGCAGGCGTCGCGACGCCCGTGCCTCGCCGGCATCTCGACGCGGACCCGAGTCTTCCTTAGATACTGTCTAACACCGAACCGAGTATCACAATGACTTCTCTACGTTTTCCATCCGTCGGATTCGAGACTCGGCCTACCTTGTCTCCTCTTCAGATCTCCTCTACTACTGGTGCTGCGACGACTCCCCCTTACTCTGACATTGTTTAGAAAGCTACCGCAGCCGGCTCGCTGGTCCTTTTGCTGCCAAACGAAAGCGCCGGGCCAATCAGACTCCGGAGCAAAAGGCAAAGAAAAAGGTAGACGACCGATCATGCTTGAATGTCTCCTAAATAAAGTCTTTGGTTATCCTGTATACACTACAGCCATACCGTATTAACTTAGCAAGTTGGGTAGAGCCTATGGGTCATCTTAACCGTGTCCTAATGCTTAAGATTGGTTAGTCAGAAGCTATTAAGCCCCTTAGCTGCGGGTGAGCCTATAGAATGCCATAAGACAGGGATAAATAGACCCACAGCTTTACCCAGCTTGCTGAGTTGATACGGTACTTAGCTGCAGGCAGGCTATCACGGCTGTAATCCGCTGTTCCTTTAGCTTCCTCCTTCACTCTATTTGCCCTGTACCATGGAGCCTTTTGCTAATGGGGTCTCGGGGGTAAAAGAAGAAAAAAAGAAGGTCATGTCTCTGCATTTGAGTGTAGCGGAAGTCCATGTGAAGGTAGCCAGCCACACTGGCAAGTCCAAATATCCAAACCCCCACCCCAAGGAGATGGCTAAGAAACTCAATTTTGAACAAGTCGCTTAGATAGCTGGTGTTTCACTAATTAATCCACTTGGATTGGGTACTCTCAGGAGATTGAGATTTACCATATCTTACAAATCGTTGTAGCAAAGGGGCGGAAACCATGTGGCCGATCATGCTCGAATGCCTCCCAACTAAAGTCTTTGGTTAAGAGACTTGACAAGACGATGGTACCTAAAGAACTCAAAGTGTAGCTTGTGTGGCATGATCGACTACTCATAAGCATGTTTTTTTTGAACTATGAATACTTCACGTGATGGTGATCACGGCCTTATCATTGGTAGGCTGCTGATGCTTGAGCTCGTAGTCGAATCCTGCATTCAAACCATGGGCAAAGACATCCGAGTCATGGACTTAGGCTGGTAGAAAGACGGTGTGGCTGGGACATTTGGGCTGGCTCCCATCAAACATCCCATAAGGATTACGAAAAGCTTCTTGCGAGCACACATTGACGCCATCGCAATCTTATGGGCAGCTCTACCGGAGTGAACGGAAACAGTAGACGGAGCAAACTGGTAAGCAAGGCACGGAATGACCAACTGAATATAGAAAACGCCTCGCCTTCTCGCTTGGGAAGTGTCTCATCTTCAAAGATTCAGGTCCACTACAGATCCACTTCAAAGTGCGGAGGCAACACCGCACAAACACGGGGTAGTCAGTTGAATATCATGCAAGCCCGGTAGTGATTATTATGTGGGGAAGAGAGCACTGTCCATGACTACGGTACCTACCCAGTGATATCTTCAGGGGAGAGGAGTGTCGAACCTTTGACTAAGGAGAAAAGGGCAAAGAGCCCGTGTCATGCCCCGGGCTTCCCATAGCCCTGGATACCACACGTGGTCAGACAGCCTACAGAATTGACTAAAGATTCTCGCGAGTAGCTAGCCGGTCGGTTGATGATTTCCTTCTAGCTGCTTGGCAAGCGGGAGAGGGCATGATAGACGACCGACCGGCCTTGTAGATGCTAGACCATCCTAAGCGAGCATGAGCTAGACCGGCCACATACGCATGCAAGCTTCACCAACGGCATGAAACTAGCGATTGGAAGGCCTCAGTTCTGTGAAAGACTGGCCTGAATAGCCTGACGCGCGCAAGCCATGATCTCATTTGTCTCGTGGCTCCCCTGCGTCGACATTCCTCGGGAGCGCTTCTAGCGCACGTTAACAACCGGCTCAAAACTCAGGCATGGCTCAGAGCCAACCGCCGGAGGTCAGGGTGAAGATCCTTTCATGCATGGTCACCTCGTGGCGTTCTCAGATCAGGTAGGCATGCCGCAACGCCCAGATCTCGTTGGAGGGCTGTCAGTCGCGTCACTGACTCAGGCGCCCGCGTCGCGCTTTGACAGCTAATCTCGAGCGCGCCAGGGCACAACGGAACGACGAGGCTGAAGCTCTGACAGGCCTTTTCGTCAGTTGTTGAATAATTGCGGCGCTGTGCCCGCGGATCTGCGACCGCCTGGAAGACGAGCCGGCTTGACGTTGCTAACTTGGTTGGTGATAGCCAGAGCGCCACGGTCCAGTTTTCCCACTGAAGAGAGCGCTTTGCCGAGACTCCCCAGGAATTTTCCCCAGAGACTAAGCCGGGCCAGGCCTGGAGTAGTGCTGAGGCACCTGTGTCGGATTGAGGATCTAGGCCTGAAAGCGGCATGATCGACGCTCTCTCAGTGGGGGGATGCCAGACGAAAGCAACCTCGACTGCGTACGGCATATAACGCATCCCGTCTCCGGTGAGATGGCAGACGGGGTGAGACGGGGTAGCAGAGGCTCGCAATTCCGCCGATGAATCCATCATTCGTGAATAGCTCGGGTTTGGCCCCTGTTCCTTGCAGGCATGCCACGCGGTAAGCCATGCTAGCAGAGTTGGGGTTCCATCGCCACATGGATCTGGACTACACTCCCCTCTGGCTGAATGATCTACCAAGCTGTTGACGGAGCCCTGCATTCCCGGGGCAAACTCTCAATGCTGAGGTCCGCTTTGCTACTGGATACCCAAAACAGTCCCGTGCTTTTCCTCCTTCAGCATGGTTGGGGGGTTATGCGAGAAACCTACTTAGCTTTTGGGACCCTCCCCGTACTTTGCTTTTGCAGCCGAGTCTCTCACGTTCCTTTCTTTTTTCCTTTCTTCTCCGGCTCCCCTATCGTGCAGCCTGCCCGTTTGAATCCACCGGCTATGGGCAAATACGGATACCTGATCCCGGACTCTTATGTCCGGGAGATCCCGAACGAGGTCGACATGAACACCGCCAGCATCTTCTGGGGCTTTTCTCTTGCTGTTGCGCTCTTCTCGGCCGGCAAAGCAGGGGGGCAGAGTTATCGGGCATGGAAGCGGTCTCGACGCGTCACAGGATATGTCTTTATGATCTGGGCAGTCTGGTTCAGCAGCATGGTCCTTGGTGTTCTTGCTTGGGGATTCCAAAGACAATACATTGACCCAAGGCAAGTCTTCTTGTGCCTTAACTTGGGTCATAAGACTAACCTTTACAACAGCTTCGCCTTCTACTTCTGTGTTGGTATGTTTCTCCACCCATGTACAACTGATGTGTTCATCTGACCTTTTCTAGCTTTGTTCTGGGCGCTGCAGGTTCAGTTCCTCCTTCAAATCATTATCAACCGTCTGGGCCTATTGATGGTGGTGCCCGGGCGAGCGACGAAGTTAAAATGGCTCGTCTTCGGCATCATCTTGACCGTCAACATCAGCGTCTTTATCATCTGGATGCCAGCTCGGCTTCAGATCAGTGATACTTGGATAAACCTAAACAACATTTGGGATCGGTGTGAAAAGGTCATCTTTGCCATTGTCGACACAGCACTTAACGCCTACTTTATCTACCTCGTTCGATCGCGGCTTATTGAGAACGGTCTGACGAAATACATCCCACTATATCGACTTAACTTGCTTCTTATCTTTGGATCCTTGTCACTAGATGTGAGTTGGCTTCGAAGGACTAGCTGAAGGAATAATGCTGATTTCTTGATATAGATTGTTCTTGTCGGACTTATGTCTCTGCCTAGTAGTTTGGTGTAAGTACTATTGTTTTTATTACCGCTACATGTTTACTAACTATCATCAGCTATCTGTCTTTCCACCCAGTCTGCTACCTCCTCAAACTCCAAATCGAGATGAAGATGGCCGAACTCATCACCAAGATCGTGCGCTCCGGCGGCGCCCGTGGCTCAGACGATAACTACTATCACAACTCCTCGTCAGGAGACAAGTCCAAGTCAGGCGGCGGAACCACAAAACGCAAGTTTTCACATGCTATTCCTGGAGTAAACACTCCGTTCAAGGGGGCCAACACGACCCATGTCGAGGGTGGAGAGCGTGGAGAGCACGACAGCTCGATTGAAATCGAGCTCCAGGGCAGGAGTAACATTGATGCTGGGATTGTCAGGACGATTCAGACTACGGTTGCCACCTCCCCAGTCGATGAGAGGGAAGATACCGATTCACATAGCAGGACCAGCTCGACTCGAAAACTGCACTATTGATCTTGGGCTTCAGGGCAAATAATACCTAGGACACGACTATAACTGCATATAGAGAGCATAGAGTCCAATCTACCAAGCCGGTGGCTGTAATAATACCCATTACTAGATACGAACTGCCAGCCACAGCTTCATAGGTGATTCCGTAGACCCAAGAGGTCAACATGAAGACGACATTAAACCCGTTCGGCCTCACAGACCTCAACCTCGACACTCGACTTCTCCTTGTTTCCCCTATTCATTTCTTCGACAACCTTGTAAGTCCGGAACTTCCTTGCTGGAAGCTTCTGAGCAAACTAGTGAACAAAATGGGTTAGCTGGGTGACATGGTAGACACATGGCATAGGAACAAGTGCTTACCATGGCGTCGATCTCTTCTAAAGTGCGACCCTTGACCTCCGGCAGATAGAAATACACCCAAGCAGCAGCAATGATGCACGACGGGAACCAGATGTAACCATATCGCGGGCCCCAGTTGAGGGAGCTTGGATTGATAAAGTACGGAGCCGTGAAAGTGATGAGCCATGCGCCCAGGAAGCCCACGGCCGCGGCGACGCCGAAAGTATAGCTTCGAAGGCGCTGGGATGGGATCTCTCCACCCACTAGCCAGGCGTAAGAAGCGATCATTCCCTGGAGGGGAGCAGTTGTTAGTGGTGTGGAGATGCAAAGGGGCTTGTTTCAAGCTTACGTTGTAGCTCATCATGTACAGACACGAGAGCGCAACAAGGACCTTGCCTGTAACCTTGGTTCCGGGGTGCTTATCATACATGACTGCGATGATGAGTTGGAAGCAGCCAGAGATGATAAGACCGTTTAGCAACATAACACGACGGCGTCCGTATCGCACTACGATGAATGAATTGGCGATGATTGCGACTAGGCCTGCAGTGCTGAGCACGTTGGACATTGCAAAGGGGTCCGAGACATCGGCCATGGCAAAGAAGTATGCCTTGTAAGCTGTAGATCTTGTTAGCATTTGACTTTCCATGGATGCATGACTAAGGTGTAATACCGATGATGAACATGGATCCTGAAGCAGCTTGTATGGTTACGGCACCAATAGATAAGAATGTTCGTCTTCTGTCAATGGGGTTGTTGAACATGTCCCAAATGCCCACACCGCTGGCTGATTCGTGTTCTTTATCGATGGCCTGTCGAATTTCCGCAAGTTCACTGTCAACATCGGCACCGTCAGGCCTCAGCCACTTGAGCGACTTGAGGCCCTCATCGTAGCGGCCTTGGAGAATGAGCCAGCGCGGCGACTCGGGGATGAAGATCATGGAAATGAACATAAAGGCAGGCACCACGTAGATGATGCCCAGTGGGATGAGGTACGCGGATCGATCGGGTCTCTTGGCCGTTGTCCAGTCGATGATGGTTCCGATGAGGGTGCCCTGTTTGAAGGTTAGTTTACCGCATGGCAGAGAAATCAGGACACTGACGAAAGAAGTGCAGAACTGGAAGATACTGAGGAAGAGACCTCGATACTTGGCTGGACTGGTCTCTTGGATGTAAAGCTGGGAGAATATCATGAAGTAGCCGTTGGCTAGTCCAATGAGCAGTCGACCAACGTACAATGCAGCAATGTGCGTCGTGGTCATCATGATGATGTTGGCAACCGCACAGAGCAGACACGCTAGCCAGAGACACGTCATTCTTCCGAGCTTAGCAGCCACGAAGCCAGCAAGACTGGAGCTGATGAAAGCTCCTAGGGTCATGAGAGACGAGATGAGCTGTTGTCGGGTGGTCGAGATGTTCCATCCGATCGCGGTTTCGGGAGCTCGGTAGCCATAGATCTGGTAAAGGAAGCAGTGTTAGCACGAGTTTGCCCATTTTGACGTGAAAAGAAATAGCATGGGCATGCTTACCTTGAGAAATCCAGGCATGGCCTGAAGACCTCCAATCAGCCCAAAATCGAGTCCATACTGAAACGGTGATAGGACAATGATGCCGCAGGCGACAAAGCACCGCCAGTTGGCGCGAATGGTATCCTGTGCAGGATTTGACATGACAGACAAAGTTTGAACAATGTTTTCTCGCGGTGATGGGATCAGGAAAGTTGAACGATCAAGGGTTCGCGGCGCACGTTCCCTTTCATACTCCGGGTCCCTCGCAACCGAGTGCATCCCAGGGCCCAATGCAATACCCCGTGGGGAAGTGGAGAAGACGGGGGACTCATCTCGCTATCGAGATGAGGGTTTAGATGCTAACCGACGTGCGGGGTGCAGCGCGGAGGCTACGCTAGGGAGTATAGATCCGATGGGTTGACCGCACCTAAATGCATGCTTTTGTTGCATCACGGGTTTTCAGCCACATGGAGTATGTGAAAATATTTAGGGAAATTCTGCCGAGACAGCATGGGTTTGGATAATCCTGGAACGCCACCGGGGGTAACGGAGCGGAGTGCTGAGAATCCCGGGGACTGGGGCAAAGTGTTGGGGTTCTGTTTCATCAGCGGTACTCGATCAATTGCCCCAAGAGTTGGGTCTCGGAGTTAGTAATGTGGCTATCATTGCCTCGTTGAACATCTTGAAACAGACCCGGCACTCGAATCTCTCAAATCAGGCTATGCTGCTGGATTTGGATAGTTGGGGCGAACCCCAATGAGCTTCCTACGCCGCAATTGTACCTAATAGTCATATCATGTCATGGGAGAGCCTGGGTTCTGATGTTACTCGAAATTTTGCTTGGTTTGAATTAGATAATGGACGTGATACCTAGCATCTTCTCCGTCTCTACCCACAGCCTCTCCGCAGCCTTTGGGTCTCGAGCATGATCTGCCAATCTTTGGTCCGCCAGTTGACAGTCTGCCAGATACCAGTATCCTCTACTCTCTGTCTCAACCAGCTTTGGATCAAAGGCAGCCACCAAAGTAGTAGCGGCACCCTCATCAATAGACTTCCAGACACCCCCTGGAGCAGTTCCTCCTAGAGTTTCTTTCCCTTCGTCATCCAAGTTGCGATTCAGACCCGTAGTAATACTTCCAGGATGAACAGCTAAGGCCAGAACATTAGCTCCCTTACTTTGGAGTCGTCTTGTTAATTCCACAGAGTGAAGCACATTGGCAGTCTTGCTTTGCCCATAGCCTATAAACCCGGCATATCCATCCCTGATCTGTAGGAAACCGGGTGCTACAGCAGTAGGAGGACGCTCATCTTCTGGGACTCCATCGTAGAGTTCCCGCTCGAACGCGTAGTCGCTGAAGCGGATAGGCGACAGGCGGTGCCCATGGCTGCTGAGGTTGACGATCCGAGGCTCTCCTTTGCCGGCTTGAGATCCAGCTTTGAGTAGCCCTGGCAGGAGTAACTCTGTGAAAAGAAACGGGCCAAGGTGATTTGTAAAGAATTGAAGATCGACTTTGATGCCTCCTGGTGTGATGACTGGGTCGCGGGTCAGTTGGCTGACGCCGGCGTTGTTGATCAGGATGTCGATTCTATCAAGAGTCGAGTTGGTTTCGGCGGCTGCGCTCTTGATCGAGTCGATTGACGACAGATCAAGAATGACAACCTTGACTGTCACTGTGGGATACTTCGCCTTGATATTCTTAGCCACTGTTTCCACTTTGGATTTGGTCCGTGAGGCCAAAACCAGAGTTGATGGTGATTGTGATGCTATTGCCAGTGCAGTAGACGCGCCAATGCTTTCAGGACTGACGCCAGTGATGACAACTAGAAGAGAGCAAAGTCATGGTTAGAAACATGTACCATTGTGAATGGGGAATTAGCATACCATTTCGGCCCCGAATCTGACCCCCAAGGGCTGCAGCCACCTCTGTGCCAGTAGTGTTGGAGTCAAACTGCGGGTTGGAGGTCATGGTGTGTAGTGTGCCGCGTAACTCCAGAAACTGATCAACGCTAAAGGGTTCCGTCCTATTAAACGTGGCCAAATAAACTTGCAGTCTTTCATGTGGTTGATATCGTGCCCCATCATTACCAAGAAATTACCCATGAATGGTTGCGTCGGCAAGATGGTTCCGACGGGGCGGGGGAGGCGTCCTTGTCGGCATTGCCAGGAAGTTGATAGCCGAGCAACCTGGATAACTGATATGACAACAGTGCATTTATTCACTATAATCATTTCTCAACAAGGTTCCGAGCAAGACAGGGTTCCATCCAAGCTCGTCCACTCACCACATCATGTCCTCATCCAAGTCAGGAATCAAGGTCATCGTCGTCGGCGCCGGCTTCGGTGGCTTGACCGCTGCCATTGAATGCCACCGTCAAGGTCACGAGGTTGAGATTTACGAGTCGTTTCCAGAATTAAAAGTTCTTGGCGATATCATTTCTTTTGGAGCCAATGCGGGCAGGATATTCCGTAGGTGGTCCGACGGTGAAATTGTAGCGAGACTGCGTCCCCTTTGCATCGACATCCAGGAGTATGGCTTCAGAATTCATAAATACGATACTGGAGAGGTTGTCTACCACCAAAAGAGACCCCCTCCTGCCCCCGACGCGCCTGTTTTGAATGGTCATCGAGGCGAGTTGCATGAAGTTATCTTCAACTACGCAAGAGACGAGCTTGGCATTCCTATTCATCTCAATCAACGCGTCTCTGAATATTTTGAAACCGAAGAGGGCGCTGGTATTGTACTAAACAGCGGCGAGAAGGTAAATGTTCAAATCTAATTAACTGGTGATTTGACTGACAAGCTTCATCTAGATCCATGGCGATGTTGTGATTGGAGCCGATGGAGTCCGCTCCAAGGCGCGAGAGCTTGTGTTGGGATACGTAGATAAGCCCAAGAGCAGCGGCTACGCAGTATGGAGAGCATGGTAAGAGCACATAAACAAAGAAATCTGTCGTCTCACTGACAATGATAGGTTCTCCAACAAGGACATGATCGCAGACCCACGGACAAAGGAGTTTTGCGAAAATGGTGACACCTTCAATGGCTGGATCGGCCCTGACGTTCATTTCCTCTTCTCAACCATCAAAGGAGGCAAGGATTGCTGCTGGGTGCTCACGCACAAGGATGACCACGACATTGATGAGTCCTGGTCGTTCCCTGGCAAGATTGAGGAGGTCTTTGAGGTCCTCAAGGATTGGGACCCTACCTGCCGGGCAATTGTCGAAAAGACACCTTCTCTAGTTGACTGGAAGCTTGTGTACCGTGACCCGCTGCCAACATGGATCAGCAAGAAAGGTCGAATCGCGCTTCTCGGTGACGCGGCACATCCATTCCTGCCGACAAGTGCTCAAGGCGCGACGCAGGCGATGGAGGATGGCGTCAACATTGCTGTCTGTCTGAAGCGTGCCGGAAAGGGCAACGTGGCTGCGGCCCTAAGAACGCACCAAAGTCTGAGGTGAGAAGAAGCATCTTCACATGTGAATTTAACACTGACAAGTTATAGGTACGATCGTGTGAGGGCCGTTCAAAAGACAGGAGAATCGACGCGCGATCTTTGGCACAAGACAGACTGGGCCAAGGTCAGAGATGACCCCACCAGTATTGGTTTCCCAAGGGAGGACTGGATTCATCAGTTTGACGCTGAAAAGTACGCAGAGGAAACGTTCGATAGCGCCTTCGCGGAGCATGTTCGTCCTGCAGACCAAGCCGCCGAGTCCTTTCTCGACACTCGGGTGACTCAAACAGCAGTAGCTAGCTAAAGGTAGCTTATAGAAGAAATGGTATTGAATTATCCTATATACCTTGCCCAGTGTCACAACTTTGCAATCTTCATCATAACACTCTTGGTCTCTAAAAAGTTATCCATGCTGTGCAGCCAACCTTCTCTCCCCTGGCCCGACATCTTGTATCCCCCAAACGGCAAGTCCCTCGCTGTCTGGGGACTGGTGCAGTTAACGCCAACGTAGCCAGAGTTGAGTTCTTTAGACACCCTCATGGCACGGTCAAGGTCCTTTGTGTAAACAGCAGCGTACAGACCGTACTCAGTGTCGTTGGCTTTCTGGATGGCTTCCTCCTCGGTCTTGATGATGTTGATGTTGACCACGGGACCAAAGACCTCCTCTTTCATAATCTTGCTATTCTCGGGCGTGTTGAGAAAGATGGTGGGCTCGACGAAGAAGCCTCCAGTGCTATCAAGGGTTCCTTTTCCTCCTAGCGCCAGAGTTCCAGACTTTTTACCCTCTTCAATGTAGGATAAGACGTTATTGTACTGGATTTTGTCTGCCTGCGGACCGTGGTTGACGCCATCTTTTGTCGGGTCACCGGCCTTGACACTTGCAAGCTTCTGCTTACACGCTTCGACGAAGCGATCCGCGATGGTATCCTGCACGTAAACTCTGGAATTGGCCATGCAAACCTGACCACTATTCCACTGAATGCTATGCATCGTGTCGTTGGCTGCCTGATCGAGGTCTGCATCGTCAAAGACGATGACTGGCGATTTACCGCCGAGCTCTAGGATGACCTTCTTCAAGTTCGTCCTCGCAGCTACTTCCTGGATCAGACGACCAGTACGACCTGATCCTGTGAAGCTCAAAGCTCGCACATCCATGTGCTCAGCAAGGCGGGCACCGGAAGGTTTGCCGTGGCCAGAGATGATGTTGAAAACACCAGGAGGGAAACCAGCCTCGTTGACCAGCTCGGCGACTTTGGCGGCAGCAAGAGGTGCCTTTTCGCTTGACTTGACAACCACAGTGTTGCCGGTGATCAAGGCCGGCGCAGTCTTGGTAGCAAAGAAGAGCAGGGGAGCGTTCCAGGGAATGATGGCGGCGACGACGCCGTACGGCTGGCGAAAGGTCATGGTGACATAGCCCGGCGTGTTGAGGCTTGCCTGGCCCTGGATGTTGCCCCAGGCCTCAGCATAGTGCTCATAAGTCCCGGCAGCGGCGAATCCTTCGAAGAACTCGGCGAGCGGTCTGCCCATGGACTTGGCCTCGCCCAGAGCCAGCTCATGTCTGCTCTCCCTGATCAAGGCGCCCAGCTTCTTGAGACATGCGCCGCGTTTGGCGGGGTCCATTGCCGACCAGGCGGGGAACGCGCGCTGGGCAGCGGCGACGGCAGTGTTGACATCTTGCTCAGTAGCCTCAGGGACTGTAGGGGTCTGGTGTTAGTGATGCTGCAGCTGTCAAGATGGTGTCTAGCGTCTGACCATGCGCGATCTGAGCCCCGGTAGCTGGGTTGTAGAGGGGGAATGTGCCTGCATCCGACGCTCCAACCAGCTGTTTGAGGGGTCAGCGGCTTCTCGCAGGTCGTCTCTCACTACATTACGCACCTTTCCGTCTATCAACATCAAGGGTTTCATGGTCTCGTCGCCTGATTTGGTCATGGTGACTGTGGTAAATAGTGTGGTCTCTGGGGGGTGGTGTAAAAACAGCCCTGTGCGATGGATCTCAGCGAAAGGCCTCAGCTCACTCAACAACGGCTCTGCCGCTTAATTATGCACGCGCTGGGCCTGGCAACTTCATGTGACATCGGTCTCTTCGGCAAGATGCCCAGGGCGGCAAGGGATCTGAGATCCATGATGCGCCACCCCCGCAAAAGACGGAGGCGGGGAAACTCTGTGACACGGCCGTCGCGGCAGTTGGATACGGGCCGAGGCATCATGCACTTCAAAGGAGGCTGGGGTTCCGGGGTATGCGCCCCTTGAGCACCTCTATCTTTCATCTGAACACAATGGCAACGCCCCAGGAGACGAGTGAGCGTCGCACCAAGCGCCGTGCGGCCATGAGCTGCGATCGGTGCAAGGCGCGCAAGACAAAGGTGAGGCCAGCTGCCATCGTAGGACACGAACAGGTCAACTAAGAATTGTGGTCAAGTGTGTTGATCCGAGTATGTCTCGTCAAGGCACCAACATATCGCGACCCAGCTGAGATCCAGTCTTTCAGTCCCCGGACCCTGTCAATTCTGTGCCAGCATCTCCGCTCCCTGCCACCTGGACCCATCTCGAAGGCGTCAACGCCCATACTATCGCGTGTCCGAAGAAGAATTTCGTTACATGACCCAGATTCTTGAGCATTTCCTACCCAACACAGAGCTCAATCTTCAGACACTCAAGTCATATGTCGACTCAATAGGGAGCAATGCCTCAGACCAGGCCTTTACGCCGTCAGGGAGCGAAGCCATCAGCCCAAGCTATGCGCTCGTCAGTCCTCCGCCAATAGCAGAAGATGCGCGTGAGGACGATTCAGTCATTACTGACGAGATCTCTGAGCTGCACAAAGAAGTGGGACGACTGAGAGTCGACTCGAGAGGTATCCAGAGTGAGTTCCTCAACATGGCCGTTCTAACCCATGCCGTATCACTCACTGCTCCAGGACATGTCGGCCCCAGCTCTGCATACCTGTTCCACTCGGCAGTACGATCCATCAAGCATCCTCGACAACCAAATACTCCAAGCAGTGAAGTCCTGGCGCCTCTCACCGCCTCGGAGGTGGTTCCTCCTCCGACACCAGAGTCTTCGTTAGGGGTGAAGCGTACTCCGCGTCAAGTCAACCTTCCACACAGAGAGCTGTGCAACAGCTGCATAGCCCGGTTCTTCCAGGACGTACACTCTGTCTACTGGCTCTTTTCTGCCGAGCAACTTCACGCAACTCTGGACCGCATTTACTCTGGCGACGCTACATCTGCAACACCAGCAGCCTTGTGCAGCCTGTACTCTATCTTG
Organism: Fusarium albosuccineum; assembly: GCA_012931995.1. NCBI lineage: Eukaryota > Fungi > Ascomycota > Sordariomycetes > Hypocreales > Nectriaceae > Fusarium > Fusarium albosuccineum. The sequence goes on along the minus strand of JAADYS010000516.1, from coordinate 31,705 downwards.
GCTATCACATGTGAGAGTGAGATGCAGAAAGAGTGGTCAGACACGTCTATGAGACCATCTGTGACATACCTTACACTAGCCAAAGCCGTGGTACCTGCTCTGTATGACGATGCGGACTCGGATAGCGTTCGAGCACTTTGTCTTCTTGTGAGTTCTCTTGAACGACTCTTTCGCAGGTCTCGGATCTGACCTCTCCAGGGCCTGGCTCTTTCGTGCTCAATGTTCGGAAACACAGCTTACATATACATCGGCTCAGCAGCTAGGATTGCCTTTACACTCGGATGGCATGTCCGAGATCACAACAAATCACGGCTTGACCTGCAGGAGCAGATGGATATGAGACTCTTCTGTACATTGTACTTGCTTGATTTGGATACTTCTCTTACTTATGGCAACCCTCCGGCTATAGACGAGGGCACGATTATCAACGCCCCTAAAGCTCCGTCAGAACAGGTATTTGAACCCTCAGCTCAAACCAAATCATGCTCTTCTAACACATTCTCAGATGTTAAGCCCAGGCTCAAATATGCCCTTGGACTACCTGGAAACTTCTTGTCAACTGGCATACCTGAGACGCGACCTCACGAGGCTACTATATCAGAGGCCAGTCGGAGGCTCACACCGTTTATCAACAGGGGCCGTTACTAATGCCGTTTCGCGTCTTGAAAGTTGGTATACTGGCATCCCCTCCCACCTTCGCAATCCAGCTCAAGTCCCAAAATTCCACGAGCGTTCAGTCGCAGTTCTCCACCTCCGCTACTGGAGTGCCATGGTCTATGCCACACGACCCTTTCTCCTTTACAGCGCCCTAAAAGAACAGGAACTAGACCAAAGCCCCAAGCAAAGGTGGTTTAGAGACTTCAGCACAGCTTGCATCGATGCGGCCCAAAAGTCACTGGAAGTTGTTCTCTTTCTTGCAGAAAGAAACCTCCTGTCTAGCTTGGTCGTGTTCGACTGCGGTTGCATCCTTGAGGATATGCAGGTCTTTCTCCTTGCTATGACGTTATCGGAACCATCGATGCACAAACGAAACGTCGAAGCGTGCCTTCTTACCCTTCAGGGCATGGAGCAGGCATTTTGGCCCAAGCATGCCCTCCCAGAGGTGATTGCGCAACTCCGAGAGTGTGGCATTCTGAGTGACGAGCCCGGACTCAACTTGACGGATGATCAACCTCCTGGCTTGGTATTTCTGGACTTTGCGCAGCAGGGCGAGCAGGGCGAGCCGTAAGACATCACTTAATCAAGAACAATAGTCAATTGGCTAACTATAGTAGAACCTTCTTTCCAGATTTTCATATTCCGGATCTTCAAGAGATGCTGTCTGTGGGAGACAACTCGATCAGCTTTGGGCCAGGAACATGAAGAAACTATCTATTTACTTGTATCATAATTTCGTGTAGTTATGTGTATTACGAGGCAAAAAGCATATGAATGTGTTTAAACCCTAATCAGTTATTGCCAGTGAGCACGACTTTGTGGTGTCCAGCTCCAGATGGAGGCGTCGTCATACGAACCCCGAACTCGACTTTGGAGTCAGTTGAAAGACTGCCACGCCTAAACCGCTTCCGGAATGATTGATCTAGATTCATAACGTCGGATTCATCGGAATCATGGACCCGACAACCACAGTTTCCCGATCGAAACATGGCACTTTTCTTGGGCGGTAGAACCTTGACGGCTCGAGAAGGAACCGAGGTCTGTGTATTTCTAGGTAGCTTCTTTCAGTAAATAGAGAGGCTGCTTATGGACTAAACCGAGCGAGGTTCTCAAATCTCTTCCTACTATTGTGTGACTTGGAAGTTCCTTTCAACATGAGTTCCTACGGAACAGTAGCTGTCGAGGAAGCGGTCGTCAACGCAGATGATCTCGAGTGGCTTTCGGAGACAGCCGCCATCTACGCCCCCGGACAGACCGGCCAAACACAGCATCACGCCTTGACGCAAAAGCTCGCAGACATTCATGATGAGCGCTTGAAGTCAATGGACGCAAACGGCGTTGACTACATGTTGCTTTCCCTGACATCGCCGGGCTGTCAAGGGGAGTCAGATCCTGCCAAAGCATCCAAGCTCGCTATCACATCAAACAACTGGCTTGCTAGTCAGGTAGCTCTCAACCCCAAGCGGTTCGGAGCACTGGCTGCTGTATCAATGCACGATGCAGATGAGGCTGCCGCCGAATTAAAGCGGGCAGTCCAGGAGCTGGGCATGTTTGGCGCATTGATCAATGATTTCCAGAGTGCAGGACCCAGTGGTTCCAAGAAGAAGTACTACGATACCCCAGAATATTTGCCCTTCTGGAAAATGGTACAAGAGTTGGATGTTCCCGTATACCTGCACCCGAGATATCCCGCCGAACCCGACTTGCAGCTAGACGGCAAGTATGGACCAAGAAAGCAGATACTTGGCGCCGCCGTCCAGTTCCACCTGGATCTGAGTTTTCACATCTATGCTCTGTGCTCCAGTGGCATCTTTGACCAGTTCCCTGGAGTTCAAGTGGTGATTGGGCATATGGGAGAAGGGTATGTTGAAAGAGAGCTGTTGAGATATCTGGATGCTTACCCTTATAGGATTCCATTCAATCTGTGGCGGGCAGATCATTGGTACAATAAACCGGTCAAGAAGGCTACTCGACCTTCAAAGCACGACTACAAGTACTATTTCACGCACAACGTCTCGATTACTACTTCAGGAAACTTTTCAACAGATGTTTTGAAATTTTGCATTGACCAAATCGGGATTGACAGATGTTTGTTTTCAATCGGTACGGGCACTAGCATAAAAGAGACACTATTAAACTTGAATTACTAACAGGATGCAGATTACCCGTATGACACAATTCAGGAGGCTCAAGATTGGTGGAAGACGGTGGACCTGCCGGATGATAAAAAAAGGGCTGTAGCGAGATCAAATGCTGTCAAGCTGTTTAAACTACCCTTAGAGTCATAGTTCACGAGTAGAGGAAATAGGGAAACGGCATAGCTTTAGCAGCAATGATTGGTAGTTCTCATACGTTGTTACGAAGCTTTATAATTCTAAACATTTTTCTCGAACTCTTTCCTGGTCTTGACATGAAATATTTTCATACCCATTAACTAACCTTTGAATGTCGACAAAGTGTTGTGTGGAAGATTCTCTAGTAGACAAGCGGTGCTCTATTACGGGAAGTAACATGAAGATATTCAGGTCAAGAAGAGTGATATTGATCATTTATTAATGATAAGCAGGTACGCAAGTCGTTTATCGTGTCTACTCTATTGTTACCTATTCTAAAACCAAGGCTGGAGCACAGTCTTTGGTGTCGTCTCCAAAACCAGGTGCCTTCATATCCTCCTCTTTGACTGGAACTCCTGTGATAGGATGTTCATAGTGGAAAGGAACAACCCTTGTATCCGGCCAGAGCATGCGCTGGGTCGGTGGGACTATCTCGTCCGGGCCCATGGCATCTTCCGGAAAGGTCTTTGTAGGAAACGGAACGAATCCCTTAACCTTCTTCGACCAACCCTCTTCAACATCTCCGTGCCAAAAAGGGAAATATCGGAGATGCAGGATTCGCCATTTCCCATCTGCTTCCTTAACATACTCATTCTCATAGATGCCTCCCTCGAACCACTGACAAAATCCACGAGGATGCTTCTCTGCTTGGCTGATGTGCACACCAGCTTGCATCAGAGACCGGAAACGTGCCTTGGCTCTAGCAACTATTCCATTCGGTTGAGAGGCAGGCAAGTCATAGTCAACATCGACAATGCCCTGCATCTGGGGATGGTCCAAAAGGAACCCGTGTACGGGGCCATTGCGGCCTGCGACAAATGCCTTTGAGAACCTCCCGACATAAAGTCTTCTTACACCTTCCTTGGTCAAATAGCGACCGCCCAAGAATTGCACATAAGTCTCGGGGCTGCTAGAAAAGAGATCCACGACCTAATTAGTGAGCTAGAGAAGCATTGCTCAAGTGCGGCTCTTGGCATACCTCTTCATATAAACACTTATCCAAATAGTATCCATATTTGTACTGAAGCTTCCGAATTTCCTCCTGGTCTTGATGTATCTTGTTAGTCTTGCTCTATAACTCATCTGCTGCAGGGACTCACCACTTAGCCGAGTCACCTCACGACTGAGGAGTTCCACGGTGCGCCGGAGCTGGTCGATTTCGCTTGCCATCCTGCTGCTTTGTAAAATGTTTGTAACCGGCTTCTGAAACTTGCTCTCATTCGCCAAGGGGGCTCAGTGGCTTTTCATAGACGAAGGTAGGATCATGTGCCTTATTGCCAGGATATAACCCCACCTCCTCACGGTATCCCTGGATTGGAGGTCCGGGAGTTGGGAATAGCATTTCCAGCCATCGGAGCCATCAAGCCGAACCCTGCACGGCTTTTAGCCGGCAATTGGCACCATCTTTCTGATCGGTTTAGAGGAAGTCAACATTATCGAGACATCCGAGGTTCTACACAGCTTGATTCCGATATTGCCAAGTTTGAACACTCATAATCTTTTTGTGAAGCTATCTGCTGTCTGCCAAACTACGCAAGTTGCCATGGCAGAGGATCTGTGGCCACCTTTGCCGGACCAACATCCCCAATCTCGCTTCTCCTCTTCTGCCATTCCTCAATCTCATTATGATCCACAAAATTTCCATGGAGCCCCATTCGAAGCCGAAGGGGTAGATGCACAACTCCAATGGGACCCTGAGAGACGTTCAATGCGTCGAAGATCAAGATATCATTCCTCTGCACGTCCAAGTGGTTGAGAAGGGCAACAAGATAACCATCTCCCTCAGCCTGTGACCCAGCTTTGGGGATGAAAACAGGCTCCTGAAAGGTGCACGTTGGGCCTGCAAAGTAGACGTCTTTGGTCTCTGTATCCCAATTGAAATGGCCCATGACATTCCATAGTCCGCCCGCCGGTGGCCCGCACTTGGCAATATCGTATGGCCGTGTCGGGTCCATCTGCAGCTGCCAGAAGTGACTGTAGCGCTTGGTGGTGAAGCGATCGTCGATGCGAGAGAATTCGCCATTTGTCCCATACTTCTTGAACGGTGTGACTCTTGTGTTTGTCTTGCTCGTTGGATCAAAAACCCATCGGAAAGTGTCAGAGATTAGCTTCTGGCGTGCCTTGGCTTGCAGGGCGTGCGCTCCATCTGCTCCGTTATCTGGTGGCCACCAGAAGAAGACATTTCCGTCTGCGACTGTCAGATCACATACAATGTGGCCATTCTCGTCTTCATATGCTCCGGCAATGTGTCCATGGAAGCCTGTATTGTGCTTGTTAGCTCGAGGGCACGTCTTTGATCCTGGGCTCGAACACTAACCATTGTCTGCCCGCAGCCAGATGATATCATCGTCCTTGCCGGGTCTGCGAGGCACGATTCCATAGTACTGGTCCTCATTCGGATCCCAGGCCCAATGATTACCACCCTTCTTGAGACGATCCAGGTCGCACTTCAGAGGAGTCATTGGGAGAACCAAATAGTTTTCGGTCAAGGCACAGTCGTGGATCATGCCACAAAAAGGCGCCTTATACCATCTCTCCTCTGTTTTCTTCCCATTCTCAGGCTCAAATGTCCAGACCACGATGTCGCAGCTGGCATCGTGTCCGTCGCCCCCGGCCTCGTAGGCAAACGCAACCATCTCCCCAGTATCAGGGTCAAATCTCGGATGTGCAGTGAAACAGGGTGCTTTCATCTGGCCTTCGAAATCATACCGGCCGAGTGTCCCGAGAGTAGAAGGATCCATTGCATATGGTGGTCCATCCTCTTTCGAGGCAAGCATGACTCCGCGCCAGAAATACACATTGGTATTTGAAACAGTCCTGATGATGCCCTTGACCATCTCATTGTCCGTGAAAGGGTTTCGGTACTTCCCAAACATTGCTTCGCGATGTTTCGCCTCAGCTTGATAGCGGTCGGTTTGCACGTAGCGCTGCTTAAAGTCGACATGGCCATTGTTGAATATGATGGCGCTGACCATCCCATCGCCACTGAAATTGACGTCTTCTTCGTACATGGGCGGAAACCTCGGGTCCGGTTGGACTCGAAAGAAGGTCCCGTTGATGTCCTTCGGGATATTGCCCGACGTCTCGAGCTCTACCACATCGCACTCAATTCGTGAGGGCTGGAGAGCTCCTTTGAAGAATGGCGTGTTTGGGTATTTGGACCCGTTTTTGACTCTCTTTCCATCGACATAGCCGGTATCAGCCTCAAAAGAAGTTGCAAAAGGATGCCCCGCCATGATGGTATAGTGAGAAAGGCGCGTCCTGATCTGGTTAGCACTGTTGAATAGCAATAGACCAGAAGATATTACTCTTTCAGTGTTGAATAATGTGCAACTGCTGATTGGTTTTAATAGCTATACTGCTGAAAAGATGTCTTGGCCGGCAAATTCATCGGGATGTTCGGAATGATGCTGGCGAGATGCGCTATGTCGGGCGGGCATCGAATCATCAAGACAACCAACCACAAGCCCACAGCCCCAAGCGCACAGTCTCAAGGCCACAACATCTTGTCCACAACCTCAAGTCCACAACCATGACAAACGCGTCAGCTGCGAATGACTATCTCATCCTATCTTGGCCTTTAGGGAAGCGCGCACGACAACGCGAAAGAGCGATACACCCCACCAACACCAGAGTACCTGGCGGTGCATCTGGGCCGTCGATGGACAGCTCTTCGCGCTTCCTAGAAGGCCAAAATGAGGTTTAGCAGGTGATATGAGTGTTATGGGTGTGAACTTGAGGTTATGGAATAGCTGTTGTGACCTCGAGGACCCTGAGCCTGTGACTGCGGACTTGTGGTTGTGTTTTCCAATGAGCCTGAGATAATGAGCCTGTGGTGGTATTGGGTGTCCTGGGTAGCCACTATGGGAGGACACTGCCTTTTTATCTTTGATCTAGAGGAAAATGGGCATCTTGCAATAGGTTTGACGCAGTCAAGATGACTTTTTTGGTGCAGACAAATGGAGCCAGATAGGTCGGTTCACTACATTGCATAGCATCAGACGTGCAAAGTGCATGCCTTGCCCAAAGTCAAAGCATTTCTTGACTGCTGCGATGATCTCTCTCCAGAGTGCAAGAAAGGAAATGCAGAAAACCAAATGTCTACCATTATCTGGCTCTCCCTTCCCACAAATCGAGACCGGCACGCTGCGTACAAAGTGAGAGATTATAGTGTAGTGTGGAAGCTCTATATCATGGGAGTTGGGAACTATCTCTTGACTTTCGTCGGCTAGGTATATATTGGCAAAGCCTAACTGTGGTCGATATAAAGTTCTAGAATCAATTCAATAGACTGACTCCGCCACTACCAAGCCTGCGACTGATTTCCCTGCAGCCTTCATAACCCAAAGTCTGTAGGTAGCCAAAGCACTCGACTCTGCGTCTAGTTCCATACCCCGCCGTGTCAAGCCTTTCGCAATGTCCATGCGGGCCAAATGCTTGGATGGAGGAGCGTGGCCACGGGCTTCCCCCGTACATAAAGATCATCCATGCCTCACGCATGTGCCCCCCAACCCTCTCAGCCCCAGGTTTGAAAGAGAGGTCGACGCCACCAAAGAGAAATATGAGATCCACAGCATGGTGGGCTCGACTAGACGCTTGCCATGGGTTGGCTTCGTCTACGATATACTGATAAATCCTGTTGTTGTCCTCCTTGCGCCACCTTTCGCTGATGTCGAATGCAGGGAAGGCGAATCTAGTGTCGTTTATAATATCGAGAGCACCTAACTTGGAAGAAACTGGGCGGTCTCGGTGGATATTATAAAGTTCTGCAAGCTTCTGCCACGAGTCGGGATAGAAGGTGGATACTACTTCCATGATCTCTTCTGGGGCCTTTTGTTCCACACCGTTGCGCCATATAGCAGACTACGGCCCGATTAGTAGTCCAACAATACACACAGGGAGTCAAAGGGCTCACTAACCTCATATTCCACGTCAGATACCATCAGAGCATCGACTTGTTCAGATCGATCCTCCCACCCGTCCAGATCGGCTTCCTGCTGTATCCACATGGAGTTGATTTTACAGTTGACAAGTGCTTTAACAAGTGACTCTGCACTGCCGCCATGTAATGTGTCTTTCCTAGAGGCTAGCTCTGATGTAATCCGGTCCAGCAAATTCTTTCCCACGGACGCTGGTTGTGGAGGTGACAGGTGGAGCGAGCCTGATGCCAACACGGCTTGCTGAACAAGGCCCGCGCTACGTGTTGACAGGATATGAGCATGCGCATAGACAGCGCCAGCACTCTCTCCAGCAAGTGTAATTTGTTTCTAGATGCAAATGGTCAACAACCTTTGGAACAGACCAGGGGGCAAGTACCGTACGGGATCGCCACCAAACTCTGAAATATTCTTAGATACCCACTCGAGGGCAATCCTTTGATCTTGCAGAGCAAGGTTCTTCTCTCCAGAGCCGTAGCCAAACGCGAAAATGTTGAGGCGGTAGTTGAACGTGACGATGATGATAGGTTTAGCAGCGTCAACCGAGTGGGCCACGAAATGTGTTGGATCTAGAAAAGTGTGTCAACTTGCAGACTCCGCCAAAACATGCAAGATAGTTTCCTACCGCATACAGAGCTTGCAGCCGATGCAAAGGTCACGCACTGAGAGCCGCCTACGTACCGTGTTAGCTTTCAATCCTACGTCATGGCGCTTGGTCGAGAGCAATACCGTGGATCCAGACGAGGACAGGCAGCAGGCCTTTATCAGCAATGTCCGAGTCTTTTGGGCGCGAAACGTTCAGGTTAAGACATCTGAACTCATCTTGGTCAATTTTTGGGTTTGAGAATTTCTCTGGCAGGCGGAGCAGGTGGCCAACGTCGACATGAGGCTGTGGACACTGGGGGCTGAGAAAGTTCTATTAGTTGTATGTCTATCAAACGTGCAAGAGAACTCATGTGTGATACCCAAATTCTGTTCCATCAACCTCGTTTCGGCCAAGTGGAACGTATTCTGGCTTTGCGAATCTCTTTTCGATGCGCCCGTATGGAATGCCTCGAAAATGCCAGACGGATGGCCCGAATCGCTGGTCAACAACCCCACGAATTGAGGCAGACGATGTCTGTAGCGTGATGTGTGAATCGGTCATGATGGGGAATCTGAGGGTGATTTTCTTCTCGAAACTGAAAAGACAAGATCTTTTTTGTCTGTCCTAGAGTTGAGAGAGGTTGGAGACGCTATCCGGAGGGTCCGCGCACACTGTTCTTCAGCACGTAATAATGCACTATTATCCTGTGTAACCCGAGATTTCAGCCGCTCCGGCTCAGATGCCGCAGTGTTAGTAGGTACGCAGAATATCACGACTCTTGTTGTCTCTTTCCACATCCACACTCCAGATGTAGCAAAACGCAGCGACATGAGCTTCATCTCACCAATTCTCATACTCTTTGGCTCGGATGCAACCTACCGACACGACTTCCCGAGCAAACTCACCCCGCATCGTACCCCGCCTCTTGGTGGATGTGCCCGCTCTGACTGATTGAGTGGTAAGCAAACAAAGGTATTGGCGAGGAGGAGGGATCATCGCTATATGACCATTACCCCATCTAATCGCTCACCGAGTCAGCTCAACTTCTCTCCTCCAGCAGACATCATGGCGGCTTCAAACGAGTATCAGAACATCTTCCACTGGGCCGAGACCCAAAAGGACGGGGCCGTGCCCTCCTTCGGGGTGAGGAAGAACGACCCTTATGAGTATCTCCCCGGCTTCAACAACAGCTTCGAGTCCGAGGCCATTCCCGGCACCATTCCGCGAGGACAAAACAGCCCGCGATGCGTCAGATTTGGATTGTACGCGGAGCAGATGACGGCATCTGCTTTCGTCGCGCCTCGCCATGCGAACAAGAAGGCATGGCTTTACCGAGCCCGACCAGCTGTGGCACATCAGGGTTTTGTAAGTCTCTTCGCAGAAGCTGTCGACATTCACTCGTGCTCACCGCATTCTCATTTAGACCGATCTTCCCAAGGTTGAGGGAACTGAGAGCTGTTTCCTGCCTCTTAATCCCGCCGTCAAAGTGTCTCCCACACAGCTTGCCTGGGTAAGTGCCTAATTTCTGGGTGCCGTCTTTAGACTAACGCGAGTAGCTTCCATTCGACATCGTAGAGGGCGCGGATTTCGTGTCCGGGCTCCGCACCATCGCAGGATCCGGCGATCCGACGCTGAGGGAAGGTATCGCAACGCACACCTTTACCGCGACCAAGAGCATGGAGAATCGGGCTTTCGTCAATTCTGACGGAGACTTCCTGATCGTTCCGCAGCAGGGCGCTTTAGATATCCAGACTGAATTCGGTCCTCTTTACGTTCAGCCGGGAGAAATCTGCGTCATCCAGCGCGGACAGCGATTCAAGGTCGCAGTCGAAGGCCCAACCCGAGGCTATATCCTCGAGATCTGGGGCGCCAACTTTGAGCTTCCCGAGCTCGGACCGCTCGGAGCCAACGGCCTCGCTAATGCCAGAGACTTCCTTCATCCCAAGGCCAAGTACAACGTGACCCGCGATGATCCGTGGGAGATTATCTACAAGCTGGGTGGACGCTTCTTCAAGAGCACGCAGAACCACTGCCCCTTTGATGTCATCGCATGGCACGGAAACTACGTGCCCTACAAGTACGACTTGACAAAATTCGTCAATGTTGGCTCCATTTCAGTGGATCACATTGACCCTTCTATTTTCTGCGTTTTGACGGCCAAGTCGCGCGACCCGACGGCACCTCTTGCCGATTTCCTCATCTTTTCTCCGCGATGGGATGTGGCGTCGCATACCTACAGACCGCCTTACTACCATCGAAATGTAGCCTCAGAGCTTATGGGGCTCATCTATGGAGAGTATGCCGGAAGATCGGATGAGTTCCAACCAGGTGGAATTTCCTTCGAGTGTGGCATGGTGCCTCACGGTGTTGCCTACGAAGTAAGCATCCCTGCGATCACAAGTGTAATTCCCAAAATTCTAACTAGGCGCAGGAATTCAAGGCAGCATCGGCTCAGCCACCCCCAGAGATGCAGATCTCAAAGGGCGCTATCGCATTCATGTTTGAGAGCTGCCGGCAGTTTACGATAACTGAGTGGGCGTGGAACAGTGACAAGAAGCACGAGCACGAGCCCAAGATGTGGGACAACTTGGTTGACAACTTTTCGTCTCATATGGACGAAGTCAACCGAATTTTGAAGGGCGAATAGTTTGCTTTCTCTGGGTCCTGGTAAAATGAGGGATCAGAATGACTGTATAGCTGAACGAGAACTATGTCCATATTAGGCGTCTGTCGTTTCTTCTAACAACCACAATCAGATACTGTTGAGTAAAATGTTTTTCAAACATAGGGATGCAAAGAAAGAAAAGGAAAAAGGAGTCTTTCACGCACTGTCGAATCTAAATAGATACAATGATGAAAAATAATCGGGAATTAAACTCATATCAGTGCCCAGTGCATCAAGAAGCGCGCCCCTTAGCCCAGTGACTCCAGCAAGTCCACAACCTCATTTTCTCCCAAAACGATTTTTCCCTCTAGGTCATACATTGAAATTCCCGAGCTGTTTGGTCTAAAAAGAAGGGTCCCCTTTTCGTTCTCAACTCTGACGTGCTTCAGCCTCGCTTTTCCGAAACCGGGCTTCAGAGCGTATAAGAACGCTGTCAGGTCTGACATAGGGCATACTTTGTCGGGGTAGTCATTCTCGATAGTGACTTGATGTCTTGCAATCTTTAGGGGCTCTTCGCCGCAGTTGAAACCGAGGCATCGCTCTCCCATGATCGCGCCGCCCTCTTTCTTGAGCCCTGCTATCGAGTACTGGACGTTCTGTGCGCTATGCGACGGCACCACCACGAAATTGGCAAACTCATTAAAATGATCAAATGTGTATTGCGCAGCGGGTGGGTTTAGAGCAATGTTGAATTGGTTGGGGAATAGGTTTAGAGCCAGATCGCATGTTCCCTGCGTAGACCTGTTAGTACTTTAATCTGGAGACAGTATTTGGGCTTGCGTACAACTTGTAGATGACATTGCACCTTGTCCGCGACGCCTTTTTGAATGAATCTTTGCAGAATGCCGAGTGAAGCGCCTCCGAGAAACTGGACGCTTTCCGCAGATTTGATGGTTTCGCATAGAGAATCAAGAACGAGGGGTTTAACCGAGTTTCCTCTTGTTCCGATGGCCTTTTCAGCTGTGTTTATGCAACCTCCGTACCATTCTCTGATTTTGTCTACCCTTTGGGGATATGGCTCGTTCATAATAGTTTCGTAACGGAGGAGCTCTTCCTCGCTGCGCGCAACTAGTTCCTCTTGCCGATGACAGTTGAGATTAACGGGGTTTTCTAGCTCGTCAATATCGTCGAGATCGATCAAAATCTCGACAGGTGAATTTAGCCATTCGCTAAGAGCCGCCACATGATCCCAAGCCACAAGCTTTCTATGCAAGATGGCGTCGTCTATAGGTCCATAGGGTGGCTTGATGGCCAGGCGGAGCTGTCGCAGAAAATCAGTCTCAGCGCCGCAAGGTTATGATAAGGATCGGCACTCACAATTGCCTTGTCGTCCTCTGATAGTCGGTCCAAATCATTTACATCTCTGTCACTCAAAAGCCCTCCCAGAAGCACCTTGAAAGGTTTCCCCCGAGATGGAAAATGCTTCGTGATGAGCTCTAGGCACCGGCGCTGCTGCTCTGCTGACATGGCCAGGCCGAAGGATACCTGTCGAGGCTCAAAAATCCAGACGATCCTCGTGTTTGGACTGCGCGCGGTCGCGCGGATGAGGGCTCTCGCGGCAGCCCAGTTGTCCGAGTCGATCGAGTCATTGTAGAAGATGATGATGCGTTCCCCCATGGCGATTCTATTGCAGTGGTCGCGATGTCTTGATTGCGATGCAATAACTACTGTATGTCGCCAGGGTTGTTGAGTGTAAAATACACAAAGCTCAAGGTGGGGGAGGGGCTCCCTGATATCCACGTGCGGGGCTGGGTAGCGGGCTGTGCAGTCAGCCTAGCGCTTAACCTGTCAGTGATTTGTGGGATCGGGACGAGGCAGCAGGCAATCAAGGCGGCTACAGGACGCCTTGTGTACACTTCAGTGGTTTGCTGAGTGGCTCATCGGCTGTGATGTGCCGCTATCAAGGGCCCTTGCGGGCGGCATAGGGTTACAGTGAATCATAGACGGGCCAGTACAACCCCTCCAGGTGGGCGTTGTCCAGAAACACATCCACCTGGGCCAAGCTCTGCTCACCCTGTAGGAAGGCCTCTATAGAAGGCTCTGCAAGCGCCATGCCTGAAGTCATAAGCTGCCCTGGCTGATTCGCCGCCTCCAACTGGCCTAGTTCGTCCGATGCGCTCACAACCACAGACTCAGCCTCGTTTTGCCCTGGCAATTGCACGCTTCCCCATGAGCGGTCTTGGATATCCGCCTTCATAGCCTCAACGTGGCGACAGTATTCCATTGCCGCGAAACTTCCCAAATCACGGAGTTTTTCAAGAAGTTGACCTGCAAAGTCGAAATCTTCTCTGTCCTTGGTGCTTTCGGCGCCGCTTACGAGGCTCGAGATGGCCAGCACAGTCGCCGCCGAGAACAGCAACTCCGTGTTAAAGTAGTCAAACGTTCTGAACGACCCTTCTATCCAGCATTCGACGATGGTAGAGTATGAGTGGCGAGCGCATCGAATGCATGTCTCTGCCAGAGTCTGGACGTTACTGGAAATTGCTTGCTCTGTCGTATTCGGAGTATCTCCGTTTGACTCTTGATGCATCCGTAGCATGTGCAAGAGTACCGGGCGAGTGGCGAGAATTACAGACTAGAACCGTTAGCTTATAAGAGAAACTAGGCAGACAAGCCACCGACCTGATTGAAAGCAAGGTGCAGCGATCTGATGGCTTCTGGTTTCGAATGCGAAGACTGCGAGTCCATCTGCACCTCAGCCGGCAGACAGTCGACCCATTGCTTCAGGTCGCGGAGCGCATGCTGGACTCTCTGCAAAAAGGATTCTTTCTGTCGAGATCGACCATAGACAGATTTGATCATCTTTCTGGAGATCTTTGCAAGCTCAATTCTCGCCAAGATCCATTCCGTGTGTGCAAAATCCGTCTGTCGTGCACCAATAACCGCTATGCTCGAGGGTAAGTCGACAAAGATCTCGTCGTCAGGAACAGACACAATCTGGCTGCTGATGGACGCAGATACGTGATCCAGCACGTATGAAGTCCACCATACTCGGGTCAAATGTTCCTTGACTTCCCGGTCCTTCAGCTGAACTTCAGGCAGATTAAAATGCAGCCCCATGACAATGCCACGGCGAACGGCTGAACTAGCAAGGAAGTAGGCTGAGTGTCGCCGATTTATGCAAAGGGCATATAAGCACTTGCCAATAATCAGCTTCGAGCTATAATGACATTCATGATAAGGAAACTCACAAGCAGTAAAGAAACCTCGATCGCGTCAATACATGGCCGTTCTTCGAGCAGTCCATAAATCCGACTGGCATGACTAAAGTAGGCAAGCCCCGGGATTTGAGTATCCAGCGTCTGGGAACGGCTTGAATGGAGCTCTCCCAGTGCAAGAAGCGCAGTAAGCTTGCACTTGGAGAGCGAGTCAAGTGACTGTGGCGCCTGAAGAAACTTGTCCAGCAACTCCCAAACGCTGCTATTCCGGACTATGTGGAATGATCCGTCCACACTCTTTAGTGCTACCCTAATGAGAAGCCGAGCATGAGTTGGGCCCGGCCTGGGACACTCGGTATTGGCCAGCTCTGTGATTTGGTCATTTCCAGGATAACTGATGCGAGGGATGTGCCCGAGAGTCTTGCTTGTGAGCAGCTGGCGGAAGCGGGTTGCAAACGCTGCATCAGCAACCTCACCTATCAGTATTGGGATGCTAGAAGAATTGAGGGGGTGAAACCAGGGCTTTTCGTCGAGTAGTGGGTTTTCGCTGAGCTCGTCCGGAGACTGAGTGTCTTGATCCACGTCAGCTCTCGGGGAAACTGCTTGCACGGGTTCTTCAGATTGTCCTGCACGATTTCTAGCTCTCAGTTGCTGATTTTCTCGCAATATGCCTTCAAGATAGCTATTATCCCTCTCAGCGTGGGAACCTAGAAATATGCTTGAGGGGAATCCACCTTTGGCTGATCTTGATCTGCCGGTCTCGTTTTGGATATGTGCACTGAGCTTCACAGTTGAGCTGGACACAATTTCGGCAGGGATGACCACCAGAGCATTTGACTTTTCTTGAGTGGCATTTTCGACACCTAGAGGGTCGATTTCAGTTGGACTCAAGCGCGTGTGTTGGTGGCCAGGGCACGAACGCGATTGATTTCATCTTGGAAGGGATCAATTGAGACGATCGGGTCGCGCTGCCCGAGGCAAGTTCCCCCTCTGGAGACATTCCCCGTAATGTTCTAGTCAAAGAGGACCAATGGCTCCGAAAATGAATTGCGGGTGATACTGCATGAGTGCTTCAACCTGTCGCTGTTGAGTTTGATGAGGGGCAAGATGCCAGGGCGCGCCTGAGACGAGATTATCCCGATCATCACGCTGACTCAGCGGCGGCTATCGCTTCAAGGGTTAACCATCATTGCAAGCATTATTGGTACCCGAAGTAGGAATTGGGGATGGTATATTTCATCTTCAAGTATTGTTCAAATAATTGTGCATTTCTGGCCTTGTAATTCACCCAAGCCAGCCTTCGTTCGTACCATGGTTCGAGTTGGCAGCTAAAGAACCTCCCTACCAACCCAGCTAAGATGTATATTGGTCATTTCAACCTTTTCCCTAAATATTGCGTCCACGGCCCGAGTAAACATCTTCTCAACACCATAAGAGCTTTTCAACGGTATTCAGAAAGCCGTTCTACAGCAGTTCTTCTTTTGTTAGACCCAACTCGCCACAGACAGAATCCAAACTCTCATCCTCAGCCCGTCTATACCACTCATCTGCTTCAAGTACTTTCCCCTCCAAGGCCCTGTCAAATCCCGGCTTATCCGAGCTCGCTTGTTTGAGATGCAACCTTGCGTCCTCGTCACCCTTGGACTGGAGGTTAGACTGGAAAATCCCGGCGGCGGAAAAGGGCAAAAAGTCCTCGTAGGTGATGGGCGACGCTTCTATGACACCTTCGGAGATGAGCTGCTCGAGCAGTGGTTCTTGACTTTGCTTCTTTGTAGGCTTTTGCTTCGGCTTCTTGACCAATTGGTAGTCACTGAAGATCAATCCTTGCCTTCTCAGCTGGGTCCAATCATCAGGATATTGCGTGAAAGTGTCCGCAAGAATCGCGTCAACCTCCTTGGGGCTTTGGTTACCCGCCCTATCCATGCCTTCGCCCAAGATCCTATCGTATAGCTCCCTTCCCTTGGTGGTAACAGCCGTACCACGCTCCTCAATTTCGCCGAACCGTGCCTTGTGGCTTGACTCGACTAGCCTGGCCTTAGAGACAGACACAACTTCGGGACTTGCGTCTGTCCGGAACTTCACCGGTTCTTCGAGCGCCAGGAAGCTTGTTTGTCTCAATAAGATGGGACATTTCCGTAGTGGAGGTCCCTCTATCCGTGATTTGACAGCCATGCCAGCCTCCTCCATTTTCCTCTGAACG
This sequence comes from Fusarium albosuccineum, assembly GCA_012931995.1. NCBI lineage: Eukaryota > Fungi > Ascomycota > Sordariomycetes > Hypocreales > Nectriaceae > Fusarium > Fusarium albosuccineum. The sequence goes on along the minus strand of JAADYS010000516.1, from coordinate 15,169 downwards.
GCAGAGATATCCAGGGTGCGGGGCGTCAGGTGGTTGATGTGGCAACTCTGGAAGCAGGCAATATCGGCCAAGATAGAGTGCTCAGCCTTGAGCACATTATACTGGGCCAAGGTGGCGGCAGCAACTGGACGCCAGCTGAAGGTGAGCAGAGCCTGTGGGATAAAGACCTCTGCTTGATCTGGAGTGAGTCTACCGCTTTGACTTTCAGCCGTGGCGACTAAATCCAGCAACTTATCCGTAAACATCTTTCTCTCATTCAGCAACTGTAGAGACAACTCTCGCGCATCCTCCGAGGCGAGAAGCTCTGGCCGCAGCAAAGCGGTAAACACGCGGAACGGGTTCCTATCGAGGCTGGAAACATCCGTCGGGCGAAAGCAGGTGGCATGCATGGGCAGCCCGGCCACAGATAGGTCATAGTAGCCCTCACGCCGTCAAGCATTGACCCATGCCCAGCTCACAACCACCAAAATGCCTACTCTAGCTAAGACTGAAGTGCGCACCGACGCCGCGCCACCGCCACGACCCTTCTACTCCCAGGGCGTCGTAGTTGGAAACATGGTCTACGTTTCCGGCAGCTTGGGCGTCGACTCGAAGACCGGGAAACTTGTTGGGGGCACCACTGCTGACCGCACGGTATGGAGACAATGTTATCGGTGCAGCTGAATCTTGGCTGATAATTTCAGGCTCAAATTCTAAGAAATATTTCCAGCATCTTGGAGGCGGCGGGTTGTTCGTTGGCCAACCTGGTAAAGTGCCTGGAGTCTTGCCCGCTGCATTTACCCAGGCTTAACAGTGGTATAGGTCAAGGTAAACATATTCATTACTGATATGGATAATTTCGGTGCCATGAATGAAGCCTATACACAAGCGATGGGCGAAGGTGTTAAACCGGTTTGTTACTCGGAAGTTCGGCGTAAGGTAGTCTTGCTAACTCGTGGGCCATTCAGGTTCGCACGTGCGTTGCCGTGAAACAACTTCCTCAGGGTACGGATGTTGAGATAGAGGCAACAGCTCATTTGTGAGGCACCATCGTCTGTTGGAACTGTAGATAGGACCGCTATTGAAAATCGACCGATTATTAAACGTTTGTCTACTCCCACTTGTTGGATATTTTATTCGTCACTTGGGCCCAAAGGAAAAGCCATAAAACACCATGCGGTCCAGAATGCTTCTTGCTTTTCGATTGCCAGTCATGCCGGTTTTGAGACACCAGAACGTGTCAAGAACTCCCTTTCACTATTTGGGTGTTGTGCTTGGTAGTGAAATAGCAATCTGGAAGTAGGAAACACGATTCCAACTATATTTCAGATTCTATTCTATATGCTATTGAGTTTATCGATAATAAAGGCAGTACGTCTACTAGATAGAAAGCCTACAATTTTGAAACCCGTCGCTGAACCTCAAACACCTGCTCTGGAGATATCCCAACAAGCTTCTTGTAGATGACAGGATCTGTCGCTCCTTCCAGTCCAAATAGAACTACCTGGCTGTTATTTTCCAGCCCCAGCTTCTGACGGAGCGCAGTGTCGTTGACGGTCTCAAGCATGACTCCCATGGTAGCCGCTGACGACTCTCCACAGACGACGGGAACATCTCCTCCTCGCCCACTGGCCAACTCCTTCATGCCTTCAACGGCAACCGAGTCCGGAACTGCAACGAAGTCGCTGGTAAGCCAGGACAGGATCTTCCAAGCTGCTGGTGAAGGACCACGACAAGCAAGACCCGCCATCAACGTACGGAGGCTGCCCTCCGAGAGGCACATCTCTCCTCTCTTGACACTTTGGAATAGACAATCGGCCTCCGAAGGCTCAACGACAATGAACCTCGGGAGTTGTAGATCCTTGCCTCCCTGTGACCTTTTGAGCTGAGAATAGCGCGTGAAAAATCCTAGGAAAACTGCTGCGGCGATGCTTCCCACACCCCCACACACAAAGACGTGGGTGATGTCCTCGACAGCTGGGACCATTCGAAGTGCTTCTTCGACAACAACCATGTATGCATTCATGACGTTCTGGGGAATGCCACTATCAAAGTCGCTCCAGGAGGTGCTGCTGACAAAATGCCATCCATTCATCCGAGCATCCTCTTTGGCTCTCTCGACGGAGGCTTCATATTCTCCGTCAATGCGGATAACAATGGCACCGAGATCTCTCATCATATCCGCTCGCCCGGGGCTGACGTGGTTGTGGATATAGTCGACGCATCGACAGCCAAAGATCTTGGCGCCGTAGGCAAGACCGCGGCCCTGGTTTCCGTCTGTGGCAACACAGACTGTGACCTTGTTGGTAATATCCTTGTGTTTTCCAGAACGTAGCTCAGCTGATGTTGGCCGGACGCCGGTGTGAAGAAAAACCTCATCAGCTAGGATCTTGAAGACTGCGTATGGCGCTCCAAGCGCTTTGAAGGAACCCAGCGATGTACCGAACCGATTGCTTTCATCCTTGAAGAATAGGTTGGCAATGCCCGTGCGTTTGGCTTGATGGGGCAGTGACCGCAAGGGCTGGGGTTCGTACTCTGGCCACGTGCGGATTTCTTCAACAGCATCGGCCCATTTCGAGAGGTTCTCGACACATACTGCTGCAGCAGACTCACCAGCCTTGTCCAGGCGGCGAGTGTTGTAATGGTGCGAGTATCCAGTAGTGGCGGGCATGTTGATTCGCGATGGCGGAACAGACCTAACAGATCAAGGACAGAGGTTTGAAGCAAGGACCCCAGGTTAAGTGATCTTGCCTGCTCCTAAGTTTGGTTTCATTTTGTAGTTTTGTACTTGCGGCGTTCGAAGCGTCGAAGGTAGCAAGCCAAGTCGCCGATAGAACTTTACCCCTGACGGCACAACATGAATATCCCCGGTCAACAAACACGATTCCCAATCTGATGAGACAAATCTTGAATTATCTAGGATCCATTCTTTCGGCAATCTTGGCGGCAGTTTGGTAGGTTCCCGAGATGGCATCTTCCCACTTAGGAAATTCTATCTGAGCAGTGATTGGATGTCGGCGCCGAATCTTCTTCCCGGACCTCCCCACAAAACCCCCCGGGCACCTGAAATCTCACCGAGATACCGAGTCCTCAGACAAACTCAGGACGCGTCTTGGCCATTCTATCCTCGGAAACTAATTATATGGCACAGTCTATGCTTGTGTCTCCGTAGTCGGACCGAGTGATTAAAAGTCACGACAGTCTCCATGTGTCTGAGTCATGTCCTCCTCTCCGAACTACCGAAGCCATTAATTAGAGCTCAGTATTACCTTGCCTATCACGAACAAAGAAATCGATGTCGGCTTAAGACGCTGTACTCGGCTACTATCGGACATGGAGACACATTTAATTCATAAATGTTGTCGCCCGGGTCCTATAATGCACTGCTAAAGCGAGGCTGCTCCCCCCAAGACTCTGCAGCTCACGGACCCAGATTGTCTCCCCGAGAGATTCACTCTATCCAGTAGGTGACCCTATCTCATATCGAACTTGGTGACGATCTCACTGGCGATGCATATACAGACTTCTCTACCAGCATGAATCATACCAAACGAGAACAGCCCCTGGGGGCTTCGGACGTGTTATATCACCACACAACTACGCCGCAACCAGTACCAAGCGAGGCAACCATCTTGTCCTCTGACGAGAGTATTGCTACAGATCACATGATTGTCGCAACATGGGAGCAAGGAGTTGGTTGGTCTAAGCCTGAGCTGAAGCCTTATGGCCCCTTCAGCCTCACGCCAACCGCGTCTTGCTTGCACTATGCCACCGAGTGCTTCGAAGGTCTCAAGGCATACCGTGGCAACGATGGGAATCTACGTGCATTCCGCATCGACCGCAACGTGGCTCGCCTGGGAACATCAGCAGCTCGGATATCGCTTCCAGTGCCCGAGCCCGAAGAAGTGAAGCAACTCATCCTCACTCTTCTCTCTACCGATGCGCCTCGCTGGCTCCCGAGAGACTCTCCTGGTTGCTACCTTTACGTACGCCCTACAATCATTGGCACTTCAGCCCAGCTTGGAGTCCAAGCTCCCAGAAAGGCCATGTTATTTATTGTTCTCACGTACATGGCGCGTCTCGATATCCCTCCCGGTGGTCTACGACTCTACACGTCGCCGGAGAACGCAGTGAGGGCTTGGACTGGGGGTTTTGGCTATGCCAAGATCGGAGCCAATTATGGTCCGTCAGTAATGATTCTCCAGGAGGCCACTAAACGAGGCTACCACCAGGTGCTGTGGCTATATGGCCAGGATGGAGACTGTACTGAAGCCGGATGCTGCAATTTCTTTGTCGTCTGGAAGCGCAAAGATGGCAAGACGGAGCTGGTCACAGCGCCTCTGGACGACAAGACCATCTTGGACGGCGTCACAAGAAGAAGCTGCCTGGGTCTAGCAAGAGAGAGACTTTTTGGTGAGATCGAGGTGACTGAGCGCAAATTTACAATTGCGGAAGTGATGGAGGCTTGCTCCGAAGGCAGGCTCCTGGAGTCGTTCGCGGCGGGTACGGCTGTGAGTATTGTCAACTGTCCCCAACCGCTTACCTTGGTGCCCTAACGAGGAAATAGTACTTCATCTCAGCGGTGTCGCAGATCAACCACCGCGGTCACAACATCGAGGTTCCCATGGGTGACGACGGAAAAGGGCGCATGATGACCATGAAGATCAAGAACTGGCTGAGTGGTATCATGTACGGGGAAACTGAGCACGAGTGGGCCGCCATTGTGCAGGAGGTCGATTCGAAAGCTTAGATAGTAGGTAATCTTCTGTCTATGAGCTTTTTTTGAAGGTCGTGAAAATAAAATGTCTTGTTTCTCCTTTTACAGAAAGCCCCTAACCCTAGCTTCCTGAATTCCAGAGAGCCAGATACCGGCCATCCTGTTATAACCAGTATCATTGGGATGTACGCCGTCCACGAGGTCGCTGACTCGAGGACCTCCGGGGCTATACATGTCTGCAAGAACCATCCTCTTATTCTCAGCTATCTGAGATTCCGCTAATCTCCTTATTTGCTCGTTGATGTAGAGGACTCTGGAATTGGCTTCGTTGTCCTGGTTTATGAGCAGGGTAGATAGAATGACTGTCGAACGAGGGCAGGTTTCCCACAGATACTCGATCATGTTACCCATACGCTTCCCGAAGTCATCCAGTTGAAAGTTCTGGATGCAGTCATTGGATCCGGCATTGATAGTGAAGATGTTGGGCCGTAACGTGGGAACGGAGTTTCTCGCTCTGGCCTCGATCTGGTCCAGTCTGTAGCCACGCCAACCCTCATTATCGTTGTTATTCATCGACCCAGACTTTCGTGACCCAGCCATGTGAACATTGTAACCATTCGAGTGAAGCATATCCAAAAGAGCCTTTCTGTAGCCATTACCATCTGAGGATCCAACGCCGTACGTGACGGAGCCACCCAGGGGCATGAGGCGAAGTGCTAGCAATTGCACAAATCAGCATAATTTAGTGCAAACCCCCAATAGTACACAACAAATTCCATTTATCTTCCCCTTTTCGGCGTTGGAATAGTCGTAAAACAACTTACCCGGGAAAGTATTTGATGATTGAGTCGAGGAGCTGCAGCTCATCTGGCGGCATGCAATATCAAGACACAAGGATTTGGGTGGGCCGGCAAACAAGGGCCGCCGGGAGATCAATGATAAGACACTTTGTGCTACCATTTTGAAGGATTCAAGTTGAGAGTGATGGCAATGGCAAGTCTAAAGTCTCTTGTTAATATTGGAGGCGTCAGCCGGCAGCCTGGACATCCGCCATTGGACTCTCGGGGTAAACTTTTGTTGCCGGCGCTAGTCGTTGACAACCTCTCCACCTAACCACTCCGACTGAATACAGCAGAGATTAGAATTTAATGAGCCCTAAAGCTAGAACCCCCTTGCCCAACTTGCGCTATGTTCAAGAACCCAGCTTCCATCTTAGTTTAATCCGAGTCACTGTTCTCTTCTGCTGCTCGTTTCCGATCCCCTCTGGCCACAAAGAACCAAGATGCCAGAACCGAGGCGACGGTGCAAGACAGCAGGCCAATTGACGCACCAAAGCTCACTCTGTAGGTCGGACCGAACTTGGGCTGGTAAATTTGTGGCCCCTATCAAGCAAATGGTTAGTCGTGAACGTTTGTTAGGTCTCTTGAGGTGCAGCTTACAACAATACCCATCAACTGACACGACGCCTATTACACAAGCCGAAACGTTAGAATATGTATCATGAGTAAGTAAGTCACAGATAAACTCACGTTTGTAACACCGATTGCCAGCCCAGCGGACGTGGTGCCACGCGCTGCTCGGATTCGCTCTGCAGCGTCTGTTAGTATGCTCTTCAAACAATTGATCAAATAAAAAGCTGAAGCTCACCTGGCCAGATAATTGGAAAGAAACTCTGAGAACCTGCTGTCGCAATCATGACAAAGATGTACTTGGCTACAGGCTGCTTGACCGTGATGAGCAGTATGTAGCAGATGATCTGCACGATTTCCACACCCAGCCCAGCAATCCAGGGGTTAAGTTTGCCGCGATGGATGAAGAAAGCTAGAGTCAGTAAAATTACAAAGACCAGCGTAAACGGCGGCATGGTCATGACCTGCGAGATGGCCGTGTTGGAGATACCCAACTCGTAGATGACAGTGGGTAGCACAAACGAGATGCCCCATCCGCCGATCCCGTGTGTGATCCAGATCATGAGGAAGGGAACAAAGGTCGAATCCCGGAAAAGCTCCTTGACTTGATCCAAGTTGATGGTCTTGGCTTTCATCGTGGGGGCTTGTTCGGGCAGGTCTGCCAGTACAGCTTCGCGTTCAGAGTCCGAGAGGAACTTGACGGTTTCGGGGTCTGGACCGTGTCAGTCATTGAATCATTGAAAGATCTCATTACCTACAATTTGGAAGGAAGAAATATGTGTAGACTGCACACAAGATGGCGGGAATGCCTTCAAGAATGAAGAGCTGCCTCGTCGTTAGCCGGGCCATGTCAAATCACGCGTTGAGGCAGACCAACCCATCGCCATCCTGCGAGTCCACCGGTACCATTCATAAACGAGATAGCATAGGCTACATCTATTAGCTGCTATCATGTGTCAGTGGCTTTTGGCTAACTTACCCAGCAGACCACTGATTGTCCCTGAAAACATGCCACAGGCATAGAAGAATGCCTAAAAAGCAATCAGTACTAGCTCTGTTACAACGTCGCCATCGTCCAACTTACGATTCTCAGTGGAAGCTTCTCCGTTGGGTACCAGAAACTCAAGTGATACCTACTCCAGTAAGCGCTGGCTTTACGAATGCGGACACATCAAACTCACAAGACGCCGGGATAGAAGCCAGCTTCAGCCAGTCCAAGAAAGAAGCGGCATGCAAGTATTCCTGCGTAATTCTGCGTTGCACCCTGGCACATGGAGATGACGCCCTACGGAGACGTCAGATCAGCGATTGCTTAGGGCAGGACGCCTCCAAACACGGAGAACTCACCCAGGTCAGCATAATCCGTGCCATCCACACGGACGGCGTGAATCGCTTTAGGGCCAGCGTCGCAAGAGGCTCAAAGAACATGTAAGGATAATAGAAAATACTCAGTGCCCACGCCCATTGGCCGCTACTGAGGTTGCCCAACTGCTTCCTGATCCCGTCGCCTTGTTCGAGATTGATGATGGCAGCATTGCTAATGTTTCCAACGTGTATCCGCATGATGAGGTATACAAACGAGTACCACAGGAGAAGTCGCTTGTCTACTTTGCGGTGTCCGCTGTCGAGGTGCGCCGTCTGCCCATCTTCGATATCTGACGGCGGCTGAACGTCTGCCTTTGGCGTAGTCTCGGCAGATTCTTTTTCGCTCATCTTTGCCGTATAGTGGTGGATGATTAGGGATGAACTAGGGATGTATACAGTATTCCAACCAGACAAGAGCTTGGAGACCACCCGACTAAATCCGGTGGACTTGAGACCTGGGGTTTTGTACTCGGGATTAGCGAGCTCCAGATAACAGCGTCAAGGGTGTTGCTGCGAGCGAACCCGGCCCCTTGTAATCACACCTTAGACCCGGCATCGCTCGGAATGCAAATGTTGCCGGGGTCTTCTAACCAAGCGCGGTAGCGTCTATCGGTGTTTGCATGCATCGATCCTTCAACAATGATCGGCCGATAGTTTAGCCAACTACCTCTAAAACACAGTTGTCGTAGTAAACTACTTATAACTCTACTTATCGGGTCTCTAGGTAACTAAAAGGCTTTCCTTAAGTTTCTATCATCTTGTGGGCATCATCTACCTCGCGTTGCATCCGATAGCATGCCATAACCTCCTCCCATTCGACGAGTCTCATATTCTGTTGAGTTCCTTCCCTCTTGTTAGCCACATGTGCAGTACTCAATCAGCTTTCCCGCATTTAATCTAATCGTCGGCCACCATTAGCGACCTACCGTTCAAGCCAAGACTTGGCAGAGAGCGGAACGTCTGGCACAAGTCCCAACATCTCGGGTCGCTACGGTACCACTCGCAGCGCGGAAATCTTATGTAAATGCTCCGACCGTTGAATGATTCAACAAGAGCGCTCTTTTTCTGATCGCGCCATCGCCCTAAACCCGCAGATCTGTCTTGGCGGCGTTGCTGGTGGTGATTTCGTCATCTCCGGATTCCATGGTGTGATCACCCGCAAGTGGCTGGCTAAACGACTGCGGGTGGGCTGCAGTGTCATGTTGCAGATGAGGGGCGGAACACTTATTACAAGTGATTGAAGTTGATAGTATTTAAAGGCAAGGATATTTGATCCGAAATAAAAGCCGCAATCGTATTTCCAGTTCACAATTTGGTATCAGTCAAAATGCCTTCAGCTACTCTATCCGAGACGATGCCGCCACCACTAGCCAAATGGACGCGCCCTACAAAGACCAGTCATGAGCTACCGTGGGCTGATATAAAGATCATTGACTTGAGCAAGTTTGATGAGCCCAATGGAAAGCAACAACTGGCCGAGGAGCTACGCGAAGCTGTAAGTTATGGCTCGGACTAGATGAAAAGAGACGATTCTGAACGCGAGACAACGCTAGGTCCACAAGACTGGTTTCTTTAGTCTCATCAACACAGGATTCAGTGCCGAAGAGGTCCAGCGACAATACGACATTGGCCAGGCCTACTTTAACCTTCCTCTCGAGGAGAAGGGTGACCCGAAATACCGTGTCGACTTCGGTCAGGGGAACTACTTTGGTTACAAAGCTGTAAGATCCAAACCATCCCACCGCGCCGTTTTACAGTCTAAATCCCTAGTCAGCTTACTAACTGTAATCCTATAGCCGCACGAGAAACGCCTGATGAGCACCGATGTTCTAGACAACGTCGAGTTAGTCAACATCCCCAAGTTCATACCCGAAAACGCCAAAGAACCTTTCCACCCGTTCTTTCACTCCCACCAAGATGAAATCGAGGCATTCTCTAGAGTTTGTGAATTCCAGGTCAAAATCCTCTACTGCCTAACTAACAATGTGTAGAAAGCTCTTGAAGTCGCTGGCAAAGTCTTCACACTTTTCTCAATTCTACTTGAGCTACCCGAGGACTACTTCTCATCTCGTCACGCCTACTCCTCCCCAAGTGAAGATCATCTCCGCTACATGACCTATCACCCACGGTCCTTGGAACAGGACGCCCTGGTGCAAAACACTTGGTCCCGCGCGCATACCGATTTTGGCTCCCTGACACTTCTCTGGAGTCAGGACGTGGCAGGACTCCAGATCAAACTCGCATCCGGGGAGTGGCGCTATGTCCCTCCCGTAGACGGCGGCGGCATCGTCTGCAACGTTGGTGACACACTGGACTTTTGGTCTGCTGGATACCTCAAGTCGACAACACACCGCGTCGTGCGTCCTCCGGAAGACCAGGCGCATCTGTTCCGGCAGGGACTGTTTTACTTTGTTAGGCCAGGAGACGAAGTTGATATCAAACCGGCTCCGTCGCCGCTATTGAAACGGCTAGGTTTTATCAAAGAGGAGGACTTGAATGGGGCGCCCGTGACAGGGAGAGAGTATGTGAGGGCGAGAGTGAAGAACTATCATGATCACAACGACTATGCGGACAGGAAGGGAAAGACATTCAAGGTTGGGAACTTGGAGATTGAGGACGAGGCTGCTTGAAATTGATGCGAGTCATACCATGCCTAAATTGGTCGAGTTCTTCCAACCTAGGGGGGAAGATGAATGTTTGATCTTGCTTTCTAGAATGAAACGCAGAATAGAGCTAATCCCAAGTGACATTCGACCAGTGCATATCCTTCTCTTCCGAATAGGCTCTAGATGACGTCTTTTTTGGGTAAATCCGCAAATCGGAAATAAACAACCAATAAATGTATCGGAATCCGAATTCGCCATAAACCCGGCGGACAGTGGCGCTTTACCCCGTGAGACTTACCATTCAATGGGACTGCCGTGGATTATGCACTGATCGGCCATTTCGTAAAGGCACAAGTGGGCGGCAAACGTAGCCTTTACCCTCTTATAGATGGCTTTATCAGCCAGAGTATTAGACAATAGTTACTGTCCAGATCACCTACTTCCAAACTTGGTCAAATATCACTTCCTTCTGCCGATCATTTCGGCGTGCCTTACAGAATGGCACAGTCAGCTATTGAAGCCTGTCGATCCTCTACGGCAAACTCCACGGAAGCGCCCACGGATCCTGTCCACGGACGACCTCAATGCTGACGCCGCGTAAATCGCCCAATTTGGAAATGGGCCTGGGGCGGCTGGGCTGACTATAGCCCGAGCACCGAGAAGATGGGATTCAACAAGCATGCAAACAGATTGATGACGAGACCGAGTACCGAACAGTTTTTAATAAAAAGGCGTGCAATTCTTTCATGTACAGGCCAAGATGATTGCCAATCTTCGCTGCACATGACCCTTTCCTAAAAAAACAACCATCCTCATGCTTTCAACTCTTAGACTTGCTGCCCTCGGGCTGCAGGTATCACTGGTTGCAGCCTCTTCTAAACTCTTCTCCGGTGCCACAATCATCTCGTTCAATGATGAGAGCAGTTCCCTTGAAGTAATCCGCAACGGGTCACTTCTCGTGACTGACGACAAAATCGCCGCCATCAGCGATGATAAACCTTCGTATCTCCCTCCCGATACCCAAGAGATTGATGTAAGCGGCCAGATCATCACGCCAGGCTTCATCGATACCCACCGCCACGGATGGATGACAGCCTTCAAGACCATCATGTCCAACACCACCTTGGTCGAGTATTTTATGCGCTACAGAGATCCTCCTCCAGCTCTGGGCTTCACCAGCAAGGATGTCTATCTCAGTCAACTGGCTGGTCTGTATGAGACCTTGAATGCCGGAGTGACAACCATCTTGGATCACGCTCACCATAATCGGTCTCCCTCGTCGGCGTGGGCGGGCTTCAACGCGTCAGTTGACAGCGGAGCAAGAGTCTTCTGGGCATACTCGTTCCAGGATGCACCCGTCACCAACTACACCGTCTCTGAGCAGATTCCCGCCTTTGAGAAACTGGCAGCCTATAATGCTCATAAGAAGACTTCACTCACTGAGCTCGGCATCGCCTACGATCACTGGGGCCCAAATCCCGATGCGGCTGAAGCCCAAAAGATTGCAGATCTCGCCGTCCAGTACAATGTCTCTGTCGTCACAACATACTCTGTCGGAGGCCACTACGGCTCAGACAACATGCCCAAGCACGTCGACGCCTTTGGTCTGCTAAACACGTCCATCCCTGTCGTGTTCTCGCACGGCACCTACATCACCGAGGAAGACGCCAACCTCTTGCGCGCAAGCAACCAATACTTCTCCATCACGCCCGAATCAGAAGCATTATCCGGCTTCGGACATCCCTACAGCTATGACCATCTCGACCAGGCAGCGCTGGGCGTCGACACGCACTCTGCCCTCAGTGCTGACCTCCTCTCGCAAGCACGCCGCTGGCTTCAGGATGTCAGACTCCATTTCTTTGACCAAGTCAACGAAAAGTCCCAGATTCCGTCCAAGAGCCCCATGAGCGCGTACCAGGCTTTTGTCCTGGCGACCCGAGCTGGTGGACTTGCTCTGAGGAGACCTGACTTGGGCGTGATCCAAGTCGGTGCCAAGGCCGACCTCGTCGTCTGGGATGCCGAAAACTCACCAGCTTTGATGGGCTGGAACGACCCTATTGTTGCTGTCATCTTGCACGCCAGCGTTGGAGATATTCTGCATGTTCTCGTCGACAGCAAGTTTGTCAAGCGCGATGGGAGATTGACGGCCCCAGACTACCCTCAGATCAGAAAAGAGTTCACAGCCTCTGCCAAGAAGATTCAGGGCGTGCTGAAAAATACAACTTATCCTGTCCTCGAGGGCCAACTCGCGCCAGGCGTGGAATTCGCTGTCCCTCAGTATGCAGACACCCAACGAGGACCCGGAAACGGATACGGCCAGCAATTCTTCCGGTAGATGCCACTGCGGTGGAGGAGCCGTTTATCTTTGAACATACGAGTTATTTTGCTTCTAATGCATGGTAGCTGTGTAGTTGGCGCATTTTTATAGCAATTCATCACAATGCTACTCTTGATATGGTTGGGACGCAATGAGTTGTATATAAGTCTCCCTGTCGCTTGCCGGAGGAGTGATTTACCGATCGCCACAAAATTCACAATTCAGAGTAATGAATATCATCAATTCTGGCATAATTGGCTCTCAAATAAATCACATGATTCCGTGTTACAGCAAGTATGCTTAGTCAAAGCGACAAGCAAAAACTTCTCCATCGGCCAGTCACTAGACAAGGTCGAGCCGGTCGGAATCGAGAAAAGCGGCCAATGGTCAAATGCACTTGCTTTTACAGCGATTGATAGTATGTGTTTGTATATTTGATCTGACCTGGCATCTAAATGACAGCAAGTTAATGTTTTGAGTACTCGTGACTAACATCGCGTGATAATTGAACGTGAATGTAACCAAACTAAACATCCATAACAGACCCAAAGCCCATGTCGAGATTATTAGACCTCTGTAAGAGAATGCTAAACCAATAGAAGCTCCCTATACCATATTATCTCCTTTCAAGCCAAAAGGAAGAGAAACTATGCGTTGAAAAAAATAACTACTTTTCACATGAATACCAAAATGGAACAGATGCCACCCGTCTAGTTGACAGAGACAAGCGTCTCACCCACGGCTATGTCTGCCACGGGGGCTTCTTGGCTAAGGTCCAGCTGGATGGCAACCTTCTCCCACACGGGAGAGCTGGCAAGCTCGGCAAACGTGTCCTCGATGACGCGCGCGGTCCGGTCGACAATCTCATCGACGTCGGCCTCGGTGACAATGAAGGGCGGGCAGATGAGGAAGTGGTCGCCGCTGTAGCCGTCGTAGCCGCCGTTGGCATTGAACAGGGCGATCTCGTAACCCTCGCTCATGCCACGCGAGTGCAGCATGGCGTTGAGGCCCAGGCTGTAGGGGAAGGGCGTCTTGGTCTTCTTGTCGATGACGAACTCGACGGCCCAGAACAGGCCTCTGCCGCGGATGTCACCCACATAGGGCATGGGCAGCAGCCTCTCCTTGAGCCGCGATCCCAGGTACGCGCCCATCTTGGCAACGTGGGGGATCAGATCCGTGTCTCGGATGATCTGCTGCACCTTGAGCCCCGCAGCCGCGGCCTGAGGGTGGGCCATGTACGTCTGGCCGTGGGCGAATCCCTTGCCCGACTTCTGGAACGATTCGACGAGAGACGAGTTGAGGAGCACCGACGAGATGGGCGCGTACCCGGCCCCGAGACCCTTGCCGACCACAAGGATGTCTGGGACCACATCCTCCTGCTCATACGCGTGGAGAGTTCCGGTACGGCCCATGCCGCACATGACTTCGTCGAGGATGAGGAGGGCGCCGTACTTTTCACACACAGCCTTCATGGCCGGGAAGTATCCCTTGATTGGCGTGGCACACCCACTTGACTGCAGAATAGATCAGTAACCCGCTTGTCTTCAAGAGCCAGTGTCCAAGCTTACACTTCCTCCGACAGTCTCGGCAACAAACGCGCAGACCTTGTTGGGTCCAATCCGCTGGAACTCATCGTCAAGCTCCTGCGCCAGACGGCGGACAAAGGCCTCCTCGTCCTCGCCCTTTCGCAGACCGCGGTACGTGCTGCAGGCTGAGACACGCGACGAGTTTTGTGAAATGAGCTGAACAAAAGGATCCTTGCGGACCTTGAAGTCGCCAAGAGTGAGAGCACCTAGAGTGGCTCCGTGCCATGCTCCAACACGTGCAATGAAGTGGCATCGCTCCGGCTGGGGGATGGCGAGGTGGGCAAAGTGAGTCTTGGCCAGCTTGAGGGCAACCTCTACTGCTTCAGAGCCTGCGTCCCAGTTAACACACCTTGTTGAGTTTGAGCGATGTTGATGTTCCTACCTGATCCGCATAGCACGGCCTTGGACATCTGGCCCTTGGTGGACTCGACGAGAAAGTCGGCCAGCCCCTCGGCAGACTTGGTCTTGTAGAAGCCCGGGTGGCAGTAGGGGACGCTCACGAGCTGGTCGATGACGGCCTGCTGGACCTCTTTGTTGTCGTAGCCCAGGCAGGCGACGGCAGCGCCGCTGGTGGCATCGAGGATCTTGCGGCCATCGCTGGAGTGGAGGTAGATACCTGACGCCGACTCGATGAGGGCCGCGGGGTGCTTTTGAAAGTTCTTGTAAAGGAGGCTGTTCTTTGATGTCCGGGAGTCCATGTCTGCTGTGTGTGTGTACAAGTCGAAGCTGAAAGAGGTAAAGATGCTATCTTGGTTTGATCTGGACAGTAAATGTTCTTCTCATGAGGAGCCATGACCAGTCCCTTTTATATATCACCAAAGAGTCCTTCTCCTTTTCCTTTTTCTCTTCCACCGCCCCTTCTTCCCCCAGTGCAACTCGACTCGAGTCTGCCTACCTGCTCAAGCTCAACAAGGCGTGATCCAGCGTCGAGATTGGCGTATGGTCAAGGGAAAGACCTTGTATCATGCCGGCCAGAGAAGAGGCGTATCGGGAATGCTGCGCCATATCGTTTCGGCCGGCTGCGTCGGACTAGACAAGCCGTGTCTCCCTCCGATGCAGCACCAATTAGATGCCCGGGAAGGGTTGCGCGGCATAGCAGACGGCCTCTGGTGCTATCAAACGAGCAGCTGGAATGTGCCGTGGCTGGCGCAGAGACAGTGTCTCACCTC
Organism: Fusarium albosuccineum; assembly: GCA_012931995.1. Taxonomy (NCBI): domain Eukaryota; kingdom Fungi; phylum Ascomycota; class Sordariomycetes; order Hypocreales; family Nectriaceae; genus Fusarium; species Fusarium albosuccineum. The sequence goes on along the minus strand of JAADYS010000516.1, from coordinate 21 downwards.
AGGCCGGGGCCTCCCTCCCCC
>JAADYS010000515.1:0-37860 GCA_012931995.1 Fusarium albosuccineum | reverse complement strand
TCAGTGCGGAGGGTTACCTACGTCTACGCCTGCGTGGGATGAGACGGCAAGGTTGCCAGCCTGGCCCGGGTCTGCACTGACGTGCTACTATCTAGTGGCTGGCCCCCCTGTCTTCTCCACGACAGCATCGTTTTACCAACAACAAGGAATCATACACTGCACTGCACTGCACTACTCTAACTACCTACATGCCAACCTGGGCACTTTTTACGGCAATCATGTGCTGCTACTTGGCGTGGGGGATCTGTGAGCTCATTGTCAAACCGTCACCGTGCCAGAGAACTGTCCGAGATTCCCTGTCACCGAGACTTGCTTGGTTCCATTCATTCATCAAGATACCCTCATCAAGAGGTCCATGCCTAAAAACAATGCTGAGCCATGACGCCTTCGCTCCTTTCTACCCACCCCGTAGATGCCGTTGCGTTACATAATACATTTCCTTCCAGATGCCAGCCTTAACCGTCCTAGATCCCAAACCCCTAGTGCTTCCAAGCCTCCTGTGCACTCTCCAAACACCATTCCCATGTTCCCCTACCCACACATGTAATCACCGCCCCCCTTGTACTCCAGCCCCCTGTGTCCCATCAACCCTCACTTCCACTTCGAAGACATACATCGTCACATGCCAAAAATCGCCCAATACCGGTATCCTTGTAATCAAAACATGATCCACTCCACCTCCACCCCGGGGCCACCGATGCACTTCGTCCAGTTGAACGGTCCTCGTTGACCCCCGGTCCTAGATCCCGGACTCAACGGCTCCTCTCCCGTCCATCCTCCAGCCCATAGCTTCTCCAGTACTTCCAGAGCCGCTAGGTTGTTCATGTACCCCGACCGGAACATGATGTCTCGACACTTGGACCTCACCAGGTTCTGTTGTAGCTCGTTCACGCATTCGCAGCCCGCAACGAAAAGGGGCCACAGCAGAAACTTCTCGGCGCTACTCCCCGTCTCCAAATTGGTTGCGTAATAGACCACCTGGCTGACCAGGCTCTGGATGCTCTGGTGGCTCGAAGCTAGAGAGGGACTTACGAGTCGTTCCGTATACAGCAGTGCAGCATAGCGGAATGCCTCGGAAAGTGACTCGAGATCTCGTAGCTGACTTTGCGTAGGTGATACAGGGAGCGAGGCAGCAACTCGTGAAGAATCGAATTGCCAGTTCTGCAGAGCCAAGCGAGCTTCTTTCCACTCGTGCCAGAACAGTGACCGGCTATCATCGTACGTCGTAGCCGAACCAGCAGTAGATGAAACAAGCTCTCCATCACTGAGCGTCGTGGTGAATCCGTTCATCTGATAGCCAGGTCCATTGGCGTTGATACCAAATGTTCCTTTGTGAGCGTGGCCCAGTGGAGAGATGTATGACGGTGAAGGTGATCGTCCGGGACCGTGAGCTCCGGCCGAGGCAGCCGAATTCTGCACGGGGCGGTTCTGAGACAGGAGATTCAGGCGACCAAGTTTGCTGATGGTCTTGAAGAGCTCTCGATCACAGCCTACCAGGTTCTCCGCACCCAGGGGAAGTTCGAAACTGGGATGCACCTGAGCTTCACGTTCGTTTATGCTTGCCGAGATAGCATCAAAATAGGTAAACAGAGCCTCCATCCAAGCAGAATCCCCTGAAGCAGTAAATTGCTGAGTCCTGAGAGCGAGGATCTTGTTGACGCCGGCGAACTGGGTGTGGAATTTGGCAATGCCCGATTCAACCATGCGGTAATGGCACAGCAGGAGGATAGTGGCGAGGACCGAATCGTGAGTCGACTTGTTCCGGTCGTTGAGTTGTTCGTTTAATAGGTGCACAGCCAGGTTGCGGTGTTGGTATTCCTCGGCGAGGGAGAGGTCGTCGGGCTGAGTGTCTGCCATGGCTTCGGCGGCATGTTTGTCAGCCATCAACTTCTCAGAAAGCTCTCGAGTATCACGTCCGAGACTCAGTTTCCTCTTCATGCGTAGGTTGCAGGATGCAAGAGCACAAATGGCATGGCTCAGACTCTGGCTGTTTGCAGCTAGTCGCAAGATATGGTCTCGAAAGGGGTTGTGTGGCCCGTCAATGAAGACTATCGAGGGACACATGATTTTCTCGTAGTAATCCATGAAAAAGGGCATCTTGGAGATGAGGTCCTGGCTCACATGAACAGATTGGGTTTCGGAAGCGGTGGGCCAATGCGAGGGGGCAAAGTCCGAGTGATGAGATTTAACATCCTCTTCCTGAATCGATGGCGACTCCCATGTAACGGGCATCGAGTTGTAGCTTGCGCTATATGCGTCGACTTCGGGCACGCCTTGGGAGTGTTAGAACACGGGCGTTTTCAAGATCTATTTCATCTTACCAAAGGAGTCGCAATCCCGAACAATTCTATGACTCAGATGCGAGTCAAAGTTGTCCATATGGGAGTGAAGGCTCGAGCTCATTTCTGAGGGTGCATGAGCGAGGCTTGGGCACGAAGTTGGGGCAATAGTCCTGGCGTGTTCGACATAAAGAGACGAAGGAGGGCTCTGAGGGCCAGGGGAGCTGGTGCCAGTTGTATAGCTGTCGTACATGTATGATGGGCTGTGAACGTAGGAGACGTCATCCCTGGTGAAAGACTGGCTCATGGGAGAAATGTAATCCACCTCATTGAGCGAGTCGATGGACGATGCGAGATCTTCGGTAACGAGAGGAAGTGGGAATCGATTGTACTTGGGTGTCGTGTCATGGCCAGGAGAGTAGTTGATGCTGCCCCAGCTTCCCTGTGGCAAAGAAGGAGCATGCTCTGGTTGGGACATGGACAGGTAATCATATCCTGCCATAGCAAAGGGGGTTGTGGGTGCAGAAGCAACCTGAGTTACGACGGGAATGTCAATGGGTCCCTGAGCCATTCTACCAGACTCGTCTGGCTCATTGCCCTGAGGGACAACTGAGGAACTGGATCTTGAGCGGGATCCTGCATGCTTCTTGGGCTCCCTGGTAACAGGAGGCGCTTTTGCAATGGGAAGAGACAGACCACGGAGCTTGCCTCGGCTGGCCACACCAACCCCCCAAGTGAGTTGAGTCTTGTAGCCGGAACATTCGCTGCCAACTTCAAGACATTGGGAGCAGTATGGCCGCCTGCGGTCACACTTGATGTTCTTCTTGGAACAAGAGAAGCAGTCGTCAGAAGCACCGCCAGCGGGAGCGCGTCTTCTGCGCTTGCGAACTGCAGAGGGATCTTTGACCGCTACGGTCGGTTGTGCAAGTGCGGCCGTCATCATCGATGGTCGCAAGAGGAGGAGCGTCTAAGTGGCGAGCGAATGATGAGTGAGTTGTCGAGTTGAAGATTGAGGATGATGAGTAGGTTGGAGATGCTTGACATGCGAGTTGGAAGAGCCGAGTAGGAGATGCACAACAATGTCGGGGCCACAATCAAGTAGTTGAATCCAAGGAAGGGAAGAAAGAAGGTAAAGGCTCTCTCACAGATGGCAGAGGCACGATGTTAAAGCGTACAAGTTGGTAAACAAGGCACGTCTCTTGAGCGGCGCATTGACATGAAAGTGGCGCTGGGGGGACAGCATAAGGCAGATGAAGACCAAGATGAAGAGGCGAGGGGTGTTGCCCAGACTGGGGAGGGTATCACCCAGTACTTGAGAGTTGCAATGAGACCCTGAAGCCGGGGCAGGGGTAGGATGGGGAGTGGGAGTGTATGCGGCTGTATTTGGGGAGGGGTGTGGATGGGAGATGGGAGGGCAGCAGAACAGGACGGGGTACATCCAAGATCAAGAGGAGCGGGACGTCTTTAAAGAGAGAGACGGGAGTGGAGGATGCTTAACGTATGGGAGGGATGGGGGCACCGTTGGCATCATCGTCCCCAGCCTGTTGCGTTGCGAGGATGGGATGAACTAAGAAGATCAGCGGGGGGGGCCATATCGGCCGAGGTCACCTCAGGTCGCCAGCGCAGGGGGTACAGGAGTCTCCCCTGTGGACGTCCGCTGGCCCTGCCATGGCAGCGGCCGAGGGGGCGATAGGAAACAACCGACGACGGGAGGAAGCACAGGCGCTGCTCTGGTGCTGGCGGTGATATCGAGACGGCGCGAAGCGTGGGCCATGTCAATGGTGAGGATGTGGATGGATGCTGGACGTTTGGAGAAAAAGATGGGGAGACAAGAACCTCGCAAAATGGAGATGGAGGGGAGGGGCGGGATCGAGGACTTGGCCCAGGTGTGGGTTGCGGCAGGTGCGGTCGACATAAGTCACTCTGGGTGGGTGATACGCCGCAGGATACCCGCGCTTCCCGCCAGAACGCAAGGCGATGCAGGTATCTGCAGCCCCGGAAAACGGTTCCCTGTACCTTGGCCTTGGGGTAAGCACCTCAGGTGGACCCGGCAGGGGCAGCAGAAATGCTTCGGGGGGATCCCCCGGCTCCAGCACTGTTAGGGGTTTAGTGGCCGTCGGTCCAGCGCTGAGCGGTACCTCTAGCGCCTTGCATCCAGCGCTGCAGCTGCCCTGTAGCGTTCCCACTGTAGCGCACGGTTTGGGGGCCTGGCCCTGTCGCGGTTCATTCTCCCCTGCCTTGCTTCACTGCCAGGTTCGTCCTCTTGCACCCATCACCCGTATCCCCCATGGATCTCTACATACCTATCTTCCGAAGCCTTCTCGGAGCAGTCTCCCGGATCCATCCCTTGGCCTGCCCTGTCGCTGTTGCCAATCGACCTTTTCTCCGTAATCATTTGCACAAGGTTGGGCTCGCGTCGGGGATCTAGGCCTAGGACGGGCAAGAGCGCAGCGGCTGCCAAGTCGGGGACGATTGCACAAAGGGAATGGAGCCTCAAAAATCCCCAAGAGAAGCAAACGAATATGAGATTGGATGAGATGCAGAAGGCCCAAGCATTAGCCCAAAATTGCGACAGCACAGGGAAGCGGCAGATTTTTTCCGTGGCTTGCTTCATATCATGCTGTCTCTCGAGTGTGATCGGACCAAACTACAGCCTCGATCCAATGTCGTGTAGCCAGAGGGGGACGCTTGGCCTGACCCAAGCTTTCTTTTCTCGATACATCATCATACAGATGACACCACTCGAAGGACGACGATTCGGGGGCTAAGGGAGGAACGTGCACACCGACAATGCAGTCCTGGTGTAGTTCGACGCCATGGAAGGTCATTCGAAAAATCTAGGAAAAGAGGCTTTTTTCTGCCTCTTGATGTCTCGCTTCACCGTGTTACAAGTCTGATCTGACTGGGCCACGGTATCTCTTGGACGATGTTCGGTCTCGGAAACGCCGATGAGGCTGCGATAGTGCCCGCATCGGGACGTCGTTTGTCCGACTATCGTCCGCCGTGGCAGTTCCGCAGCTGCCGTCTTGCGCTTCCATCATAAATGGATGTATCTGCACGCTCTGCTAGGTGGTAGCGTTCCTGACGATGGCAAGATAAGCTCGTTACCGTATCCGTAACAGAAACAAAAGATCTTGCGTGCTAGCTATCTCGAGCAAGCAAGCAAGCAAGCAGGCGAGCAAGGGAGGGAGCATCTGCAACTTCAAAAGCACCCACGGAGCATCCAAGACCACCACACGACATGGGTGTCAAAGCCGCCAGGTGCACCTTAAATCATCCGCTGCATTTGCCCACAAGCGCTAAAGCGATCCACTCCCGGGGCTCCGTAGTGGTCAGGTCCTTTTGCAACGTAGCCGGCCAACCAGAGGCCAGCCCTCACTCGGCTCTCCGCCATCACCATCTCCACTCCGGACGACCTCGTCCACTCAAGCAGCCAACTCGTTCTTCCCCATCCATCCATTATCAACAACTCGACCGTCACGCTGTGACCAAACCAAAACTCCCCGCCTCTCAGAGAAGCAAAAGGACCAAGCAGCCGGGGCTGCCAAGGCTCACGATGCCCATCTCTTGCCTGCCGACCTATGAATGCTCGCTTCGCTTCATTTGCTGGCATCATGCTTGCTGGCAGCAATCGACGCGCCAATCTCGAGGCAGTCGTCTGTTCCGTTTGCAACCGTGGATCTCAGGTTACGCGCATCGGCATTGCGCACATCAGCTAGAGACAGGGGGGAGATCGCAGACGTATAACACCGCTCTTAAAGGCCATCGCACACTGGGGTCGCCACGAAAGGAAAAAGGCACCGGTTTCTCGGCGTGTGACAGGTTAATCAAGGCAAGCCAACGACAAAAGCGAACCAAACCTGAATTGAAAGTCCAATAACCGACCCTGTCTGGAACCAACCTCCCACGTCTCCCTCACCCTGCAAAGAAGACACAGACAAACGCAAACGCGCCACTACCACACACAACACATGGCAGCGCGTGTTGGAGCGAGGACTCCCCGGGCAGGGCTGATTGCCATGCCGTACGGCCGGTAAAGAAACCGTCACTGATTGCCGGACAAACATGGCCGAGTCGGAAGCCGTCCATACCGTCCCGCCAACTTGGTTGATCTGGCCATAATGCCAAACCGTGAGAACTCACGCCATGATCATGTCAAGTCGAGGAGCGGCAATAATCACGGGCACAGCGGCTCGAACGGGGGGCCGCAGGTGCAACACCCTAAGTGGTTGAGCAAGAGAACCCCTCAGCGAGGCTAGCGGGTTAAAGCGCTGCATTGCAGTTGCCTAGCGGTCACTGTGGCGGCACCTTGGCAACATCTTGGCATTGACTGGCGTCCCTCGAGAGCTTCTATGCATCCTTCCACCAGGCTTCGCAGCACTCGGCGCTAATCCCCTTTTGATCTCAGCCGTCGCTTCCCCACTTAGTCCCCCTCTCCCCCTCTTCAAGGATCTCCCGTCCACTTACATCATTCATGGACTCACAGCTTGCTTCTGCAACCTTTTGCCTGGCCTTGCTGTTCGTGCAGCTCCAGATGGTGCGTGCCCGCGTGGGCTGGGCTCGCGACGTGATATAGCGACCCACGGAGGGAGCCCGAGAATCAGGAACTGACGAGAAGCACCCTCGTCGGCTGAAAGGGACAAACGACGCTGAGGCCACATATGGCCCAAAGCTGATAGAGACAGCAAAAGGCCAAAGACGAGGAGTGTGTTTATGGAAATCAGTGCACGGGGCGCGAATTCTCGGTGCCAGCACATCATCCATCTGCCTCGTTCACGCTGATAACATGCGGAACCCGACCAACGTCATCTGGAACCCCACGGTAGTAAGCAAGGCTGCCAGAGACAACCGGTTCTCTCCAACAAATGCCCGTGACCTTTTGGTTCGTGGCTGTTGGGATAATTTTTCATCGATAGGGTGCATCACACCCTCTCACAGGGCCGCAGCCACACCTCGCGCAAGCCGCTCTCGTCATCTGGACAGTATCGCTTCACTACCACCTGAGCAGGGACAGCCATTCACAACCGCTTCCATCGCCACACGTTGTCCCCGAGTACAATCTGTCGCTTTTCAACCGATGAGATAGTGAAGAGTCGATGCAAGATACTGTCTGCCCTCGGCTATCGTATCACCCCATTCCCGGAACTTTCACCCACCAGCCGCCAGCCCCTTGTCGCCGACGTTCGAGGTGCCCCTGTGTGAAATACGCGCAGAATCTTATTTCTGTCTGGTTGCACACGAACTACTGCTTCCTCACTAATTTGGTCAAGGTCACCCTTCTTAATGTCGGTCGGAGCTTCGAGTGCGGCAGCCACCTTCTAGAACCTTGACGTTTTCACCAACCTTACGCTTCTCGTCATAGCCCGCTCAGCCTTGGGTGGTGGTCAAAGGTCATGAATGAACAGGCGGTGGCAGCCGTTGGACAACGTAATTGTCTCCTTACTACTGATAATGCATTGTTTTAATGAAAACGCGGGTTGGGGCAGCTATCCGGAAGGAAACGTGCAGCGCGCTGTCGGCAGCCGTCACTTGTAGCGTGCATAGCTACCCACGGGTCTTTCTCAGCATCTACCTGCCATCCGGATGTTTTGACATATTAGTGAACTCGAGTTTCCTTTTGCCTCGGTCCTTTTTGCACATAGAAACCCAGTTGGCTCGGTAGTCGTCAAATCTAGCATCGCCCCCAGGCGTCGGCCGGTCCCGAAAAAACGAATCTCGGACGCCCAAGGCGTTTACGAGACTTGCTTATTTCGGATGCGGCAATGATCATCCTGAGCAGGTCAGCTATGGCGGCTGCATTTACGGAGAGTTGCAGAATCCCATCGGTGACTACGAGAGTACCGATCCTACGGTCAGGGATTGGGGGAAAAGTCAAGCTGCGATCATCCCGAGGGTTAGGAGCACGAACAAGGAGATCCCGTGGAGCACACCAGTCGGAGACATGTTATGGTGGGGGTTTGGCCCTCTCGCCTGAACTGCTCGTTCTTCAGGGTCGAACGTTGAAGGTTCCCCTGGATCCGAGAGCCCTTGTCATGTTGGCCCCTGCTGCCCTGGGCTGTCGACATTCACTGAACCTGGGCGGCGATTCCACACATTCGGCCCAAATCAAGGGCACGTAGAGCTTCACAAGCTTTGAGGCGTCTTGAACCCGGACGATCTGCCTCACCGACAGTGCAAGGCCAGAACCACGAATGGACCGTTTGATGTGCGTCCGTCAAAAGCCAAGGTTCACTGGGCGCGCATCCAAACTCACCATGTGGGCTGCCCGTAATGAATGGACAGTGCGGGATAAGGGACTAGGGCACCCGCAGCAATCATCATCGAAGCTGCATCTGCAGGCAACCTTTCATACCCGCAGGTGGTCACTTTTGTTAAGCTATAGTGATGAACATCCCTGACCCTAGATACTTGGCTACAGAGATGGCTGTCACAAGCCAAGTTGTTGAGATGGGGCCTCTTTCTTGGTCGGATGGCGCGGTATAGAAGGTGGAAAGCATTTGATACCCGAATGCCGTGGCCCAGGGACGACTACCGACGCCTCTTTGTTTGGAGCGTTTGTCCAACGCACGAAAGCAGTCAACCCGATGTATCGACTGGGGAAGGCCTGCTGCGGGGACGACAGGGCACTACGGTGGCATTCCGAACCAACCACGAGTTAGGCCTAGCCACTTGCGCTAAACGATGAATCGTGCGTTAGAAGGACCGAACGATGCTGCATGGAAGCCCGGCCCTAGGGTCTAAGCCTCGTACTTTGCAAAAAGCCCTCCTGGTCTCCCAATTTCTCCCACCGAGGCCAGGGTGGCGCTTGAAAGCCGCTACCACTCGTTGACAACGGGGCAGATCCATGCCCGCCATGCCCCGTTGTCGACGACCCTGTTCATCAACCTTATCCGCTAACCATGCTCTCTTGTCATTGGGTGCCATCGTGGTTTCCAAGGCTCACTTTGTCTCTTGGTGGTCCTTGTTGGTTTGTCTTGGTTTCTTGCCGTTGGAAAATCAAGATCCAAGCGCTAACTACGTTATGAAAAACGACGGCGATTAAGGACAAGCATTTGGGATCTGGGATCTTGGGAAGCTTGCGGTCACGACCGCGGTTAGCTAAACCTTCTCTGGGAATACCCTACTTTTAGAGATGAATATCACCTCGGTTCCGGATCAAACATCTGTTCTGCTCGCCAAGTTCTTTACCAAGTTCTCAAACAGGTGCACTCGGCCGGGAGCTGTAAACACCTTTGAGAGTAAGCGACGCACTACTCACGGAACCCTGAACGGCGGTCGACGAAGCTGCTCACAGTGAGAGTTGGCGCCTCACCAGAGTCCGCCGGTGTCTCAACTCCTTGAGGCTCTTCAACTTTGTTGTCTATTCGCGCAGCTCTCACCGGTCCGTCTTCGAATGTTGTCCCACTTGGTCAACGACCGAGACGCAAGCGCTCGACCTAGTGGCTTGAACGTGAACAAACCTGCCCGAAATGGCCTGGCAGGTCAAGCCGCCCGCAGATAGCCCTTGTTCTACCAAGCTCCCTTCCCTCTTCAGCGCGGCTATTATTCAAAACACATGAACGGTCGGTCTGTTCGTGAGGCGGTTTGCACATCCCAACCATCGACAGCAAGGCCGATGGTTTCCCTCCAGTCCGCATCTGTCTTGTTCTCGACTCAAGGATCATACTCTTCACCCTGCAAGGGAGGCAACCGAGACCTCGCCATGTTTGGATCCATGTCCGATTTGCCACAGGGCTTGAGATGAGTTTGGATGCTACGTTGCTGGTATGGGGACTCTGGGCGAATCAAGATCAAGCCCAGAAAAGCACCAGGCCCCGACTGCTCCGAGCGAATCAATACTTTTTGATTATTGTCCTCCTCGAATCTCGTTGAGTAGAGGTCTGGCGGTTGGCGGCGAAAGCTGAATTTGATATCGGCTACGATCGGTCCTCTCAAGATGTTCTCGACTCGTGTTGGGACCCAACGACAGCCACCATCCGATGCTCTGCCAACATGAGCTTGGTATGATCTTACGATATCATGTTGTTTGAATCGCTTTCAAACTATTTGCACCATTGTGCCTGAGGTCGTCGCCATCTGAGAAGGACAGAGCCGTGGAGGATATTCTGGGCCCCGGTGAATTATGGGCCGAGGCCCACGCAACAACGAGAGAGGACCATGAAAACCCCACAAGACTTCATGACAGCAGCACAGATGTTCATGCCTTGAGATGCCAGATGAGAGTTTCTGCAACACCGAGTCCCTGGAATATCCTCTCATGTCTAGGGACTGGAGTATTCTCTCCACGTCTCCAGGTTTCCCCGCAAAGTCGGCCACCACTTGACCCCGGCTTCTCAGACCTGTCGCGGCAACCTCGACTTCACGTGTCGGGCTCGCCTTTTCAACACGTAATAGTATCGAAGTTTTGACTAAAAACCTGTTCAGGGGCATCTTCAACGTGGCCAGGGCAAGCTGCCCCGAACCACATCATCCCCAGACACTTGGCATGGTGCCCCAAAGCCCCAACCCAAGATGGGGAACCGAGTCCTCCCCGCGTGTCTCCCCAGATGCTGATGTGTCATGAGTTTGCAAGCGCGGAGACGGTGGTACATGGGATGTATGTATATGGCCTGTCTTTTTTGAAGTTCGGCTTCCGAAGTGTGCGGGCCGCGAACCAAATGGGCCCTGCATCTCGGACTGTTACCACCGCGTTTGGCTCGTGCAGCCTCAACTCAACAGTCGACTTCGAAGGCCTTATGCCGAGCCCAACGTCCAAAATGGTGGTTTCCAAGCCGTCAAGGGCCGAGCCCATGTTAGCCATGACGGTTAGCAACCAAGCCACACCACTCTTGACGTCGGGTTAGACAAGGCTTGGACGCTTTGAGAAGGCAATTCTCAATTCTTTGAGAGACGATGGCACCGGCGTATCGACCAAGGCGTGAAGTGTCAGCCATGCAGAGACAAATTGGGTCTGTGAGAATTGTGGCATGGCTCCCCGCTTTGATAGCGCAAAAGTTCCACTCAGTTCACTCAGAGCGACAGGTCTCATGCAGATGAAAGATACTTACTTAAGCAAGTCGGCCAAGGGATGGCAGCGAATTCCACATGAAAGCGCTCAACCGAACTCTCAATTAATCTCGGCCTTCAAAGAAGCGGGACGGTCATCATGACAAGGACCTCCCCCGATTCGTCCCCACAGAGGCCCGCATTCCCCAGACTCTGCACTCCGGGTTTTGCGGCAACGACGGAGCGGTAACATAGACAAACAGCCTGCCATTTCTCCACAGGGGGAGGATGTGGACTGGCCAAAGGCCAATATCGGACGACTTCTATCACGTTGGTGAAATACATGGCAACTCATCTAGTAGGGCTAGTCAGGTGTTGGCACCGCATCTGCAACTCTCTGGCGCAGGAACCGCACCTTGCTGCGTCCTCACATATCACCGGGCCATGCCGGCGTGCCTGTGCTGCTGGCTGACTGCCCCTATGACTATCCGAATCGGTCGTCACATGCAGCCCTGATATCCCCTTCATTTACTAACACTTCTTTTGCATCACTCAACGGCTAGCGCACCCCAGGATTCTCTCTGCCAAGTGGATCCTTGGCATCCCAACTCACGGCGATGACATTTCACAACTTGGCTCCCCTTTTGGCCTCACGCATCGTACGTAATTTGGCCATTTGATGAACCGACGAAGCGCCGGGTGGCATCAGGCGAAAAGCTTAGAGTTGGAACCCCCCCTCTCTATGTAGTGGCTGGCAAAACCACCGAGTCGCGAGCCAGGTGGCTGGTGAAGCTAATAAGAGCGATAGCCTTCGGTGCCTCGGTGCGCGTTTGCTTGCTTGCATGCGCGGGGGGGAGGGTGGCATTGCAGCCTTCTGGAAATCCGGGGAAGGCAGAGAGTGAAAGAGATGGGTGGATGGATGTTGGGAATAAGTTTTTTTGTGACGGCGGAAGTGTTCCGCCTTCCGAAACGCAGGGAACCAGCGGTTGTTGTTGGTTTAGCTGCTCGGAACGCTACGGACGATCATTGCAATGATCGACGGTCGGTGCGCGGATCGTGCTTGTTGCAGGCCAGTGGCTGCTGTGTCATCACCAATCGACGGGGGAGACAAACGAGCAATGATGCTCATGATATCGTCGAGTGGCGGGGTCAAGATAAGCATCTTTATGTATGTCTTGCGGCACAGGTGCACGCAGACATGACGACTACGCGAGGAAATGATGAGCTTCGCTTGGGACGGGTATTCTGGTTAAAATCTTGCCTCATGTCACGAATCTCGATCGCCCCAGAACGGACATCCGGACCACAAGCCCACGACGCAAAGAAACGTCACAAGACAACGATCGCTCCTCGTTGAGACACGGTAACGACTGTTCTTACAGTATGGGCCTTTGAACCCAGCTACCGCCCAGGCGGCCTTCCTGAAGCTCAGATGGATGAGATACCCTGGACCGAGTGATGATAACGCAAGATTTCTGCATTATCGCAATCTATGGTTATCGGCCCCAAAAGATTACTTGTATTATTTCGTAACAGCAAGTTCATATCTATCATCTTTGAGTGGGTATAGTTTGTTCCATTCATCATGTGATTGCAGGGTATGTATGCACGCAGGAAGCAGAGGCTGGAGGGACAGTCCGAACACCTAGAGTTGTAATATCCTCCGAAAGCAATCGCTGGGTACAAACAACAGAGTTGGTAGACAAAGTTGCCAAGCCCTTTGCAACTCCTCGCTGTCTTGACTCGTCCAGCTGTGAGGCTCCTCTAGGTTCCGTGACAAGTATACAGCAACGAAGATGAAAGAATAAACTCTGACAAGTATTCTGAAGACGCTTCTCATATGCATAATGCTAAACATGGGCAATTCCTTGTCCTGACACAAGGAGTCCGAAGTTAAAGAATGGTTGTAATACGGCTGCCTAATCACGCTCCACCGAATGAGACACCAGATGGTCTGAGATGAGGGAAACTAGGCCGCATGTTTTTCTTTTTAATCGGCAAGCATAAACGATTGCACTGGTTTGAATCTTGCTGCCTTGCGGTTATGGGATTAAATTTTGGTGCCTGAGCGAGCCCCTTATTGTCTAACGGCTATGGTGTTGATGGGTTTCGGTTACCAGGTACCGCGACATCCAGCTTACATGATTACTACGGCCTCAATCAATGGACAGGACTCGACGTAAGCGTGAGAAAGATGTTCAAGAAATTTCGTTTGGGGGATCAAACTGAAATGTTGTGGATTTTGTTAACCTTAGTTTGACCAAAGTGCGATTAACCTCGCAAGAAGAACTCATCACTTAGGCTCGTCTAAAGATCTAGAAAGTATTTGCTTCCAATAGGTACCTTGAATTCAAACGCACAGCTGAATGTCAAGCAATTTCAATTTCAATTCTTCAGCTGAATCACACTTACCCTGTCGTCCCATAGTTGCTGGGCCAGCGCGCCACAGCAGCAACGACCGATAGTATAGCTTCATTTAGGCAACACCATTCTACAAGATTATATCAAGGGCAATAAGTTTCCCGGGACGAGTTCTATTTTGGAAGGCCGCAATTTATACCGATTAATACTCTAACGAAACCCTCTCCCATTGCCCTTGCTCATCACTACCACGCGCAGTCATGGATGAGTTCCTCCTTGAGAATGCTCAACGCTATCAAGTGCTCGTGAGCCGTTTCAAGCCAACGGAAATCAAGGCAAGGCCTGGAACCGATGGAGAATCCAACCCTGAAATCACCATTGCAACACGGCTCCGACCGATGCTTGAGGATGAGAAGGAGGCGGGACTCGTGACTGGCGTCTTCCCGAGGAGTATGTCTCCAGGCACCGTCGACTTACACGAGCTGCGGAAGACTCCTAGGGGCCCGCCTAGATTTACTGTAAGCTCAGAGATATGATGTAGTTGAACATGCTGACATTTCACAGTCGTCGAGTTTCCGCGTGGACAGAGTCTACAAACCTGACAACACAACCGAGAGCATCTACCAAGACCTCGTCGAGCCGCTTGTGCCATGGGCGTGGGCCGGCGGCGTCAGCACCATCTTCGCATATGGACAAACGGGATCTGGCAAGACGTACACCGTCAGCGGTCTCGAGTGCCTCATTGCTGAGACCTTGTTCTCCAAGGATGTTGAAGGCAGCCGGAACATCTTCATCTCAGTCATCGAGCTGGCGGGCAACTCTGCATTTGATCTTCTCAACTCCCGCAAGTCGGTTTCAATTCTCGAGGACGCCTTTGGAACGACTCACCTTGCCGGTGCTGCTGAGTACCACGTCACCGATTCGGCGACGCTCCTCAAACACATCAACAATGCCGCTTCTTTCCGTCGTACCGCGTCTACGCAGAAGAACGATTCGTCTTCCCGCTCGCACGCCATCTGTAAGATCCGGCTCGAGAATCCTAACCTCCTCCAGTCCGATGATGGCCTCCTCTACCTCGTCGATCTTGCCGGTTCTGAAGCGGCACGGGATGTAACAGCCCATTCGGCGGAGCGTATTAAGGAATCGAAAGAGATCAACGCTAGTCTTTCTGTACTCAAGGACTGCATCCGCGGCAGGGCGAGTGTAGACACTGGAGGCGCTGGGGCAGGAAAGAAGGTCTACGTTCCGTTCCGTCAGAGTGCTCTTACAAAGGTTCTTAAGCATGTGTTTGATCCTGCGGCGGAGCGTAGCTGCAAGACGGTTGTCGTGGCCTGCGTCAACCCCAGCTTTCTAGATGTGGGCGCCAGTAAGAACACATTGAGATATGGGGAGATGTTGAGGGTTACAGTCCCCAAAGCGGTGGCACCCAAGTACGATGCGGCAAAGCCAAGCACCTGGTCCCATGAGCAACTTCACGAGTGGATCCATAAGAATGTAAGTCGTGATCCTTCCCCTGATAACCAGACGATACTGACATCTGTGATAGTCCGGCACACCCGTGGTATCTGCTGAGATTCTCGCGCCCCACGAGACAGGGAAGCAGCTCCTTCGTCTCCCGGTCCCAGAGTTCATCACGCGCTGTCTCAAGACCCCAGACGTGAGTATGGAGCAAGCCACAGCTCTGCAATCCAAGTTCTGGCGTCTCCACGTCGACTCCCAACGCTCTAGCAACACCAAGCGCAAGACCGGCGATAAAGACGCCGAGGCCAAAGCTGACTCGAACGGACCTGACAAGGCGGGCCTCTTAAGCCGGGATCCACGGCCAGAGATGGCACAGGTCCCGTTCAAGGAGCGTATTCGGCCTGGCATGGTGGTCAGCTGGAACCCTGCAGATGACACCCCTGGATTTTACCGTCTCCCCGGCCGCAACCTGGTCATGATCTTGAGCCCTGAGACCGGGGTGGATGAATCAAGCTACAGATGTGCGGTCGTGGTTCCGGCCATCATGCCTGGGGCGTTTGAGATGTATCTGTGGCAGCAAGTCATGGCAACGACTGATGTGATGGAGGGAGAGGTGCTGCTGGAGTATGATGTTGGGACGAGGTATTACTATGAAACTGTGTGAGAAGTGTAAGGATAGATCAGAGTCTAGAGATGGTTGGAAACTAGGCCATGATTGACGAAGCCGAGCATTTTATTATCTACGTGGTCCGAGAAACGTATCCATTTTGAAGAGTAAGCTTTGTTGTTCAATGTTGAAGTAGGTTTATTGCTATAAGCCGTGAAGTATATTGGTCTATATTGCCGTGAGAAAAGGCATTGGGTATGATGCCTATGATAACGCTATTGTATGTTAGCTTTTACTGTGGTGCCTCAGTCTACCTTTTGGTATTGGAATAGGGCCAAAGAACACTCGATAACACCCCTGAATTTTACCATCTCCCCGGCCGTAACCTGCTCATGATCTTGAGTCCTGAAATCGGGGTCTCATAACTCCGTGACACGTCATGATGCGGCTGGTTTCGCAATCTGGGCCTTGACCCAAGCCTCCAGGCCCCCAGCCGCAATAATCTCCTGAACATTGGCGGGCAACTCACCAACCTTCTCGGTCCAGGTCTCGCCCCCTTCACCCTCTCGTACCTCAATAACGCTGCGCTTCACATCCCACTTCAGTGTCCAGCCCGTCCGGCGAGTCAGCTGGCGGCTAGACCCCTTACCGCCGGAAGAAAAGTGTTCGCGCAGCCGTTGGACGAGGCGAGGTACTTCTAAGCCCAGGAGCGCATTATTGATGCTGTTTCTGGCGAAGATGTTTCCAAAGCTACTGGCTACAACTAGGGGTATCCCCTTGGCCAATAGCGCTGTCGCGGCTTGCTCTCGAGACGAACCGCATCCGAAGTTGTAACCCGATACTACCACGTCATTAGGCTTTGCGATCGTGCGAAACTCGGGGTCGTAATTTTGCATGCAGGCGGCGGCCATGTCCTCCTTAGAGACGTTGTCCTGGTATGTCATTTTCCCCGGATAGATGGCATCTGTGTCGAGGTTATCGGCATCGAGGAAGAGGATCTCGCCGCTGATCTTCTCGGGGAAGCCGGGCAGGATCTCGGTAGCGACCGAACCAGACTGGTCGGAAGCATTATTCTCAACACGTTCGATCAGCGAGTCTAACTGCTGCACTATGTTGTCGATTTCGGTCTCCGGAGTGCTCTGGGACCCGGTGCTAAACCCATGCTCTACGCCCGACCAATTCTCCGGGGCTTGGTAGACGCCCGGGCCGGATATAACACCGTTGAGAGCGCTGGCAGCCACGACTTCTGGGCTGGCGAGATATGCCTCTGCTGATCGCGATCCAAGTCTTCCCTTGAAATTCCGATTGCTTGCACTGATGCCCACCTCGCCGTCTTCCAGAAGTCCCTTCCCAAGTCCGATACACTGGGAACAGCCCGCTGGCATCTCCTGTGCGCCAGCGTCCAGCAGAGCCTGCCAGTCGCCCGCGGCTTCAGCAGTCTCCTGCTCAGGGGCCGAAGCCGCCCCAATGTATAGTTGGACGCCGTCAGCAATCTTGGGTATAGCGCCAGAGCTGGTCTTTGCAGCAGCATCCTTGAAAACCTTGGCAGCGGCTGCGAAATCTGAAGCACGCCCGTTGGTGCAGGACACGATGTAAGCGCGGTTGACCTTGATCTTACGAGGTGCAAGCTCATTCAGTGGTGTGGAGATCTTGACTGAATTCGGACCTGATACATAGGGTGAAAGGGAACTGAGATTCAAGTAGAGTTGCTTGGCGTATCTCGCACCGGGGTCGGCCGTAAGGGGGTTGGCAAATAACTCGTCGATGCGTTCATGAGTAATGCGCTGGTTGCCGAGCTTGGCAGCCTTTGTCGCCTTCTCTCGCAGCCATCTCTCCAAGGTCCGGTCAATGGGAAAGAGGCCAGTGAGCCCGCCCCATTCAGTGGACATGTTGGCGATTGTGGTGCGCGTGTCCACGGGTAGACTTGCCATTGTCTCCTCGGAGCCAGTGAACTCAATAGCATGGTTGAGCACGTCGCTCTTGAACAGCCCGCACAGCGCAACAATGACGTCCTTACCTGTCACGCCTGCCGGCAGGGTCCCCGTGAACGTTACGCGGGCGATTGGCGGGCAGCGCCACCAGGTTCTCGAAGTCGCCCATATACTGGCCCCATCAGTGCGTACGATGGCAGTTCCGAGACAGCCCACGCCACCGTAGTGATTACTATGAGAATCGGAGGCAACTACCATCGTACCCGGCCACGCGTAAAATTCTTCTACCATGATCTGGTGCCCAATACCTCTCCCGGCCGGGAAAAAGGCTGTGCCCTGCTGCTTGGCGAAAGCCTCAATCTTCTGGTATTTCTGTAGATTGGCGGGGCTGGTGTTTTGGACATCGTGGTCCAATGTCATGACGATCTGGTCTGGCCGGTTAATTTGGGTGGCCCCAATGGACATGAACTTGGTAGCGATAGGCCATGAGTTGTCGTGACTCATACAGAACTCGGGGGCAAGACTGATATAGTCACCACTCCGAACGACTTTTCCTTGAGGGAGTCCGACGGCATAGCGTTGAACAATCTTTTCCGTCAAAGTTTGTGGCGATTGTACCTCGGGGGAAGGGATCCAAAGGCTCTCCTTCTGGGATGCAATGGCCTCAGATCGAGCGAGCGATGTTGTGCTCAGCGTGCGGGAGCATTGCGGTACGGGAATCGGTCGCAAGACATGGTGGATTCTGGTACTGGGGGCACGATGCAGAAGTGACCGGGCCTGTATAGACCGAAGCTGCAACAGTCAAATCAACAGCACTTCTAACGGATCTGATTTTACCCACGTATCGGCACCTCATAGCATACAAACGCATGTTGAAGAGTATGGCCGGATTGGATGACATGGGCGAAGTAGTTATTCGGAGGAAACTTTTCGGAATGGCACATTTGCCCAATTGCGCACGTGATATCAAGCGCACAATCCCCGCCCACCTACAGTTGCGGGACTAATCACACGTCACTGTTTTCTAATGACAAAGAAACAAGCATCTAGATCGTTATCTTGTAACCTTATTCACTACCGGGTAGCATCTAATCCAATCCTAAATAAGAGCTAGAACTATCAGCCCTAATATCCTAAACAACGAGACATACAGATGCTTGTTGCTTGTCAACTTGGAGTTGTTATCCAAATTGCTTCCATATCTTGCTGACGAGACAGAGAGGCCATTCACGGCGCCGATTAGGACAGTCTCCACTCATTATCATCAGCATCATTGAATGTGTTCAAAACAGGTCACAAGCAAAGATCTGAGTGTCATCCGAGTTGTCGTATTAAGTCGTCTAGATTTGGCGTTATGCGCCTTATAGCCTCCCATTAACTGCTCCTCTTGAATGAGCGCATTCATCCACACCCCCTCTGTCAATTGGGTATCTCAGGTCAAAGGTAAGAGGAGTTTTGTTGAGAGACGCCTCATGATAATCATGCCAGTGTTCCACCATCCCAGATACGTGACCGCCTCAAGCCTTGGCCCCCTCAGCCAGGGCCTCGAGGATGGGCTTCTCGAGAGACTCGGGCTTGGTGGTGCTGGCCCAGCGGCCCTTGACGGTGCCGTCGCGGCCGACGAGGAACTTTTCAAAGTTCCACTTGACGCGCTTGAGTCCGAGCAGGCCGGGCTGCTGCTCCTTGAGCCAGGCAAACAGCGGGTTGGTGTTGTCGCCGTTGACGTCGGTCTTTTGCATGATGGGGAAGGTGACGCCGTAGTTGACCTGGCAAAAGTTCTGGATCTCGTCGTCGGTGCCGGGCTCCTGGGCGCCGAACTGGTTGCAGGGGAAGCCGAGGATGACAAAGTCGTCGGGGTTCTTCTCCTTGATGTCGGTCCAGAGCTTCTCCAGGCCGGCGTACTGCGGGGTGAAGCCGCACTTGGAGGCCGTGTTGACGATGAGGACGACCTTGCCCTTGTAGTCGGCGAGGTTGACCTCCTGGCCGCGCTCTATGAGTTGAGGTTAGCTGTGAGTGCTTCTTGGCATCGGGATTGAGTTGAGGTGGGGGAAGCGGGGGAACGGGGGATAGGATACGTACTGTCGAGCGGCTTGAAGTCGTAGAAGCTAGTGGCAGAAGCCATTTTTGCGGCTGAATCAAGAGTGTGTAGCGTGGATTGAAACTTGCGGCTGCTGCTGATGTTGCAGTGAGTAGACGCAATTCCCAGTCTGGTGCTGTGGTTGGTGTTGTTGCGGGATGGAAATGGCGGGGGGGAGGAGGTTGAGGATTTATGAAGCGAAACCCGGCGATTCAGAGCCGTGCAACGCAAAACACGCCACTGGGACATGGATGGAATCTTTTTTTTAGCGGTTGCAGGCTCTGTCTAGCTTACGTGACCTGACCTTGTGTGTTACAGACAGTGCAACAGACAAAAATCCAAGTCTTTTCATTGGCACCGGCATAGAGCTTCCAAACTGCCCCGGCAGATGTCCCCGTTCTTGGACTGGTGACGTATTTGAGGTGGAGACGACGGGTTCTTGAGTTGAGCCGGTACCGAAAGCCCGGGATACGCCTGAACGGCGTTTTGATTTCGGGGTTGGTATTTGGAATTCATGTCTTTGTCGTATATCTTGGATTTGCTAGAGTCAACGCTCCGTTGCAAGCTGTGAATGGTGTATAAGCTGCATGGCGCCAAGCTTGACTGGAAGCGAAACATGGCTGCTAAGCACTATCGTATAAGCTTGATAGAGTCCAGCTCCGTAGCAATTGTCAAACAATTGAAGAGTTACAATCCAACTCAATCGGGCTGAATTAGTTATCAAACAGCAAACTCATGTCTCCCAATTTCCCCCGCCGGCCCAACAGCTCTGCCGATTTGGTCTCTGCTCGTCCCTTGCCTCGATCCCCGCTTCGGCAAAAGCTCCGGCTGCCCCGCTTGCATCATCGGCCGCCGCTTGTACCTGACAAAGTACCTTGCCTACTTTCAGCTGGTAAACGGTGATGAGATCCGATACGTCACCATCCCCGACAGCGGCGATAGAACAAACGTTTTGATCAACCGTCTGAGCCAGTTGATGTGCCCCAGTTTCCAGTATACAGTAACTTGATCAACCTCCAGCACCTGATAGTTAGACTATACATACATACACACACAGGCTCTCCAGCCATGGACAGGAAGCGGAACATTGTCGTTGTCGGTCAGTTCCCCACCAGCCAGCCAACCAGCAGTTCCATCCTCTATCCTCTCCTCTTCACAGCCTTGCGCGCTGCCCATCGAGGCTGACCTGACTACGCACACCAGGAGGCGGCATCATTGGCTGCACAACAGCCTACTACCTCACCCGCCATCCCAAGTTCAACCCGGCCCTCCACACCATCACCCTCCTCGAGGCTGCTCCCTCCGTCGCCCCCGGCGCCTCCGGCAAGGCTGGCGGCCTGCTCGCCCTCTGGGCATACCCGGCCTGCCTGGTCCCGCTCTCCTACCGCCTGCATGCTGAGCTTGCCGCCGAGCACGCCGGGCCTCAGCGATGGGGCTATCGCAAGCTCGGCTGTGGCAGCTTTGACGCTGTCGTGTCGCGCGACAAGATCAAGGCCCTGCAGAAGGCTCAGGTAGACGAGGATGGTAAGGCCTGGGAGAAGCTTCCCAAGCAGAATGGCGCCGCAAAAGATCTGTTAGAGGCTGGCAATCTGCCCAAGGACCTTGACTGGGTGGATCGTGAGATTATTGACAACTGGGCCGAGATGGGATCCCCCGGCGCAACTGAGACGGCGCAGGTACATCCATTTCACTTCACAACTTCCATTGCAGAGCTCGCTCAACAAAGCGGTGCCATAATTCACACCAACGCCAAGGTAACAAAGATAAACTCATCCAAGGCGCGCGTCGAGAGCGTCGAATACCTGGATCGCGGGGCAGGTGAGACAAAGACCATCGACGCTGTAACAGACATAGTCGTAGCTGCGGGTCCGTGGACCGGAAAGGTGCTGCCCCGAGCCAAGATCGAGGGCCTGAGGGCGCATAGTGTTGTATACGACGCCGAGGTCAGCCCCTATGCCATATTCACAGATATCGAGCTGCCGCCAGACTTTGTCCCCGAGCACCGCGCCAAGATGGGACAGAAGAGGAGACACAAGGGCCGCGTCGACCCGGAGATTTATGCAAGACCGTTTGGCGAAGCATATGCTTGCGGTGAGTCTATCCGTCTCTAGCGGCGTGGCTGGAGAAGAGGTCTAACTCTGATGTAGGTGAGCCCGATACCAACGTGCCGCTGCCCGAGACGGCGGATCAAGTAGAATGTGACGAGGCCCAGTGTAACGACATCATCTCTTATATCAGCACAATCAGCCCCGTCCTGGCCGCGGCGCCCATCAAGGCCAGGCAGGCATGTTATCTACCAAGGCACATACGGTTCGGCCAAGAGAGTGGGCCATTACTCGGCAAGACATCCACACCAGGCCTCTTTGTAGCTGCAGGCCATACGTGCTGGGGAATCCAGAACGGCCCGGCGACGGGCAAGTTAATGTCGGAGTTTGTCTTCGACGGAGGAGCCAAGAGTGCGAGTGTTGAAAAGTTGGATCCTAGGAAGTTCAAGGTCTAATAAGCTTACCTACTTAGTCTTTAGAGCGCTGGATAATTAGACTTGAGAGCACCTGCAATTGGAAAATGGCGTATCAAGTTTACGAACGACAGACGAGGACCCCCAGTCGTGGAATGCGACATGCCTACCCAGGCTGGACAGCCAGAACTTTTGCAATGAATTTTCCATGCCTTGTAGAGTGGTAGCTCACTAGTTTTGTACCATTCACCGAGCCAGAGATAAAAGAGGCAATCCTATGGTTGATGAGAGGAGGCATAGGCAAGGTACCTAGGTAGTCTATCGGCTGTTGGCCTCGCATTTCACCCGACACTCCAGAAACAAAGCTCATAACTTAAAGAAATGAACTTAAAAAAACGAACCTTTCCTAATCCTTACTTGTACATCTATCCAGTTGCCTCATTGAGCGTCGAGTTAACCTTGACATCTCTAACCCTAACCCTGGATCCCCATTCAGCCTAGCTCAGGTCGTCGGCCTTATCGATAAGGCTTGAGATCAGAAATTTTGGCGGGCACCTCAGCCAGCCTTCGTCTTGTTAGCCACTACATTCTATCAACACGTCAAACATCCCAATTCCTCCGTAACAATGGGTCGCGAACTCCAAAAGAAGAAGCGCCGCTCTGGCCGTCAGCCTGTCCGTCAATCAAACAAGACAAAGAAGATTCTCAACCCTCGAGGCAACGACGCTATCGCAAAGAACTGGTATGCTTTCCAACCACCCCATGCCTGCTGAACAGCTGTCGGATTTTCCCAACCAAACAGGATTGCTAACATGGGTCCTACAGGAATAAGAAGGAGACACTCTCTCAAAACTACCGCCGCCTGGGTCTCGTCGCCCGCCTCAAGGCTCCCACTGGCGGCACGGAGAAGCGCCTCGGCGCCACCACGACGCGCACTTCTCCCAACGACCCCTTCGCCATCACAACTGTCGAGAACGCCGTTGTCTCCGAGGCGCGCGTTGAGCGCGATGCCGACGGCAAGATCATCCGCATCCTGGGCCACGCCAAGCCCAACCCGCTCAACGACCCTCTGAACGAGCTCGACGATGACAGCGACGCTGAGGAGCAAGCTGACGAGTGGGGCGGTATTGAGGATGATCCTGATGCCACGGATATCGTCAAGACGCTTGTTGAGGAGAGCCGGAATCCCGCCGAGAAGAAGCCCAGACATCAAAGTGGACGAGAGCAGGAGTGGTTGGAGCAGCTGGTCGCCAAGCACGGAGATGATACACAAGCCATGGCCAAGGACCGCAAGTTGAACCCGATGCAGCAGACGGCGGCAGACCTTGCCAAGCGAATCCGCAAGATGAACAAGGCATGAGAAGGTGTTGAGCAAGGAGAAGGAATCCGGTAACGGCTTGGGGTCGGAATCGCTATATCCACACAATGTTCGGAGCATCCAAAAACGACTTTTAGTTCCTAGTAAAAAGGACGGCGTTGGGAGTTGGGCTATAGAACAAATGTTCAAAGACAAAGACGCACTTTGGTTCTCATTTACACGACCGATTTTATACTGTCCAAAATACAGAATAACTACATGCACCCCTATAAATGACCCGCCGCCCCCGAGTGCCGTTGAGTGGTTGTTGTGCAAATGCCGCGCGCATATGTCCCTCTATCTCAGTGTGCGCCCGACATGTCATCTCGTCGAGTGCCATGTCTCCTGAGCGCAATGTCATGACGCCGTAAACACCTCCTCCCGTTGTCAGCCAGAGAGACGTTAAATCTGCCTTACCATACACAAAACAGTTGTGACCCGCAACCCAGACGTGCAAGACGTTTCCCAAGTTTGTCCGCTGCTCCCCGAGCAAAACAAACACCATTTGCAGAAAAAAACAAAAGCCAATCTATATCCTTTCTTGCTTCATGTACACACCCCTGCACGGCCTTAGTGTGTTCGGTCATAGTTGCCGGCAGGGAACTGGACTGGTGTGTCGTCGTAGCCGCCTGGTTGGTGGGCATAGTTTGCGGGCATGGAGGGAGGAGCACCGCCAGAGTGGTACTCTGTATCGTTGTCGAAGAGGGTGTTGTTGCGGCCGGGGGGAGAGCCGTACCGGTCTTCGTCCTCAGCACTGTAGGGGTTGGCATCGCCGTAACGGGAGGTGCTGTTGAATGTGCTGCTGTTGTAGCTGGTGCCGTAGGGGTTGCCCTGGGGCTCGTTATCATCCATGTTGACCCGCTCGTAAGCTTCGTCGTCGTGGGGAGCCATGGAGAAGGCGGCCTTGTCAGGATCAATGTTGTCGCTGCGGATCTGGCGGTTGTCGTAGCCAGGCAGGATATTGTGGTTGTTGTAGTAGTTGAGGGTGTACGCCGAAACGAATGTGGTACCGGCGAAAAGCAGGCTGCAACAGTCAGTACTCAATCATCTCCAGAATTGTTGGTGGAACCGCAGCCTGATTGCGGTCGCGGGGGCACGTACGTGGTCAAAACGCCAAGGCCAACAATGCCCTTGCTGATGCCGCAGGCCTTGCCACAATTACCGTCGGCGTTGTAGGAAGCCTGAGTAGCGAATGCCGACAGCCAGATGACGGTGAAGGCAGCGTCAACAGCAAGCATGGCGTGCGGCTGGGCGAATCTGCGGGTGCGAGCCCATCGGGGGGTCATGATGAGGAAGATCCAGGCCGGCACCGAAAGGAAGCACTAGAAAAGAGAGCAAGTTAGCTGGCTGCAGAGAATATTAAACGAAAATAGGAACCGAGACTCACCACTCCAAAGGTCCAGCCATTCTTTCCAGTGACCTTGGCATCTTTGGCGTTGAGGACACCAATCTGCAAGCACCATGCGACGAAGGAGAAGATGATCTGGAACGAGTGGAGGCCCAGCTTCAGATTGGGGACGATATCGGGGTCAAATTCGATCGCCATGGCTGGTGATGGATGTGGTAAAGACGGATGCGATGTTGGTGATTAGTGATGTTTTTGTTGGATGCTGACGGTCGAGCTGAGGCTCGGTTCGTCCAAGATCGGGGGCCGATAGCAGTAGCAGGCTGTCTGGCTGTCTCTCGTTGCAGTGGCTTTCAGCTGAGTCGTCGCAAGCGCTAGCCAAGCAGTGGTGTATCGTCTCTCTAGGGGTACTTGGTGGTCAATTCGGGAAAGACAAGAGCTCGCTAAATGAAACAGGACAAAATCAAGAACAAATATCGTCAGCGTCAGAGGATGCAGAAGGGGAAAAGAAAGGCAGCTCTTGTTGTTTATTGACGATACGAAGGAAGAAGAGGAGAGGGTGTTGGGCTGAGTTTGGACAAAGTTCAATGTGACCAGCAACTGCACGCCAACTTTGGAACCCTGACGAAACAGGTTCCCTGGCCAGCGGCAGGGCTCGTCCATTTCTGGGCGGCTCATGACGCCGCTGCCCAGCCCAAGGGCCCAGAAGAGCCCCAGACCCAAGCCCCCAAGGGAAGGGATTGGTTGGCCACGCGTTGCTGGAGCCACTGGGGACGGCAACAGTCTGACTGTGGCTTTTGTGCTGCACTAACACAAGGCAAACAGCCAGCGGCCAGAACAGGAGCCTCGTAGCGCTAGCTCCAGGGGGTCAATCTCACTAGCAATCCATCGCTCAAGCACTGAATTTTTGATGGTGCCTTGCCGTGCCTCCACGGGTTTCCCCTCTTCCGCCCAGGCGTTCTGCTAAAGCACCTCGCCGCGTTTGCAGAGCCACGCTGAGGTTGATTTGACAGTTGCTGCGCCACTGGAGAAGGAACCACAGAGGGCCACACAAAGGGAGGCCACAGCCAATCACGTGCGGTATATTGCTTTATCTGAGCCATCAGATCCATGCACTGACAGCCCTTGACCACGACAGCTCTCCGCAGTCGCCCTTCAACGGCCACACATGATAGTGCGCCTTCGTCAGCAGTGCGGCTGATTGATTCCTACATCTGCCGGGCTACCTCTACAATTACGCAGTACCCCAAGATCTCATGACGTTGCCATCTCCGGATCTCGCGGAGGTGCCGGTCTGATGCGAAAACGGGCACGGAAGTCCATGAACCCCGGACGGCGCGGGAAAACCTGGAGTAGGGCATTGACCCTCGGGACGAGCGGGAAAACTGGATTCCGCAGAGAAAACAGATGTTGATCGATACCGAGAGGGATTTAAGACGAGTGCTCAATATTTAGAGTTGATTATTGAGCAAATGTTCTAAATACGGAAACCACGCAGGGATACGTACCAATGCAAGACTGTCGCCTAGGACTTCAGGCGTTAACCTTTCCTGTTTTCTCTGTAGCGCGCCAGGGCAGGATCCACTTACAACCTCATCATCAGAACGACTTCTCGACAGAATCAGCATCAACCTGCGAACTGCAACGCCAATCGTCACCTCGGGATCATGCTTAAATTTGACTACAGCCTCGCTGCGACACTCGCCGTAAAACATCATTTGCAACACTAGCCATCTGCAACAGACCCGAAATCAAAGGGGTTCATCCCAATCTGACTGTGAAACAGTCATCATGCCAAGGACCGCAACAGAGCTTCGTCAGCGTCTCCGCTGATCGGCCTCGGCCGACGATTCGTCCCCGATTAGGCCTTGGAATAGCTTCAATTCGTCTTTCTCTTCTCGCATTTTCGCTGGCCTTCACTCCGCAATCGCCTTTAACCTCTTCGTTTGGCTGAAGCAATCCAGACCTGGGTCCAAACGGGACTATCCATCACAATTACGAGGATCTTGGTCAAAGACGACAGAAGCTTGTCTCTATAGGCTCGTGTGAGATGTTTATTATGCAGGGTATCTATCTAAGTGGTGTGATTACTCTACCCTCTTCCGCCCCGAGACCCCAAGCGGGTGTCTGCAGACCTGAATGCAATCCATCTAGGAACGCCGATGATCTCTGGTCTTCCTCATTTCTCTGCCTGTATGCACAACAGATCATGAATATCATTCAATCAACATAATAATCCTCCTAAATGTTCGATGAGTTATGCAACGCCAATCGCTGAATGCACCCTTGTGTTGTGTTGTTTTTGTTTTCTTCATTTCTTGGTCATTTCTTCATGTCGTTCATAGCATCAATGCCAGTGGCAAAAGCAGAGCTATTCCAGCACCGACCGGTGGCCGTAGACTGGCTCCTCCGTTATCAGAATCCTTCGAAGGTGCCGCATCGGCAGCATCTGATGAGTCTGAGGCGTCTGACGCGCCCAATCGCAGATTCGAAAAGTTTTTGATCTTGTCGGATGGTGTACTGGAGGAATTTGGCTCATCATCTTCGTCTTCCAGCTGGCTGGGATCACTTTCGAGACCAAGGTTGGAAAAGTCAGCTCCCTTGCCGGACTTTTCGAACTTGGTGACTTTATGTTCGAGAACAGTCTTCTCAAGAGTAGCGTGGCCTACACTGTCTGAGGGGACCGCAGTCGCTTCCTGACTAGCGACCTTGGTCTGCAAAGTGGAAGGACGTTCAAACTTGGTCTCAACAGCAGACGCAGGAGCCGTAGCTGAAGCTTGGTATGGACTACCGCCTCGGGGGTAGGTCATGGTCGCAACCATGGGCTCATCACCACAGATGTTGCAAGTCTCAACGCCCGAAGTAAAACCATATGGTATCGCAGTTGGTGTTGCATCCGCAGGCATGGCTGACATCCCCCGGTAGATCTCTTTGATCGCATAGGGGAACTCGACGAGCCCATGAGGAGAAAAGACATCGAGTGTTGTTGTGTATGTGTGGGTATAGGTGCAGTCAGGACAGTGACAGTCGTGACATTCAGGCATCTCAACAGTCCAATACTTGCCCGAGCCTTGTGTAGGTGCGGCAGGACCAAAGTCGGATTGTGTTGAGCTGAAACATTCTGTTATCGTCTGCGTGGTATAAGTGTATCGCTGGGCAGCCGCCTGGGCTGACCAAAGAGCGCCAAGGAGGAGAATGCTCTTCATTGTGGACGAGTTGTTGTTGTTATTGTTGTTTTCGTTGTTGGGTGTTTAAGACAGCGAGATCCAACTGAGACAGGATCTACGATCGATATCTATATTCAGGACCAGGCGTCCGGCGGCGAACCAAGATTACCGAGACCCTTACAGGGACCCTTGCATGCAACTCAATCTTGGACCCAAATCCGGGTCAGGGACATCGATCTCCTGGTTGACGTGACCTATCCCACGTCGAGACCGACCGCCCCAGAAACTCAGGTCGGCCGCTTAGCTCACTTCGACCGCTTCAGTCGGAAAGTATGCAGGAACGGGTGCCGTCCAGGCAAAACGTCCCCTAGGCTGCCGTCCAGCCCGAGGTATGAGATCTGGAGCTGGCCTCTGCCAAGAGCACAAAGCCTTGCCAGTCAGATGCTGAAGCATACCGTCCCAATGGCGGAACTTTGCTATGGTATTTTGGTATGTCAAGTTGACCTCACGAGCTCCTCATAGCTTACAAACGCGACCATGAGGTTAACGAGCATCTTGTGCAAAAGGACATGGACTCCATTCTGTCTCGGGTCTGTTCATGCCATGTCTTAGGCGTCGGCTGGAACCCCGAATGCTCGTTTTAGAAGACCGGAAATATCTCTTGCTCTTTCCAGGGTCTTGGCTGTGGTCTCGAAGCATTACCAACCAGCTTATTGTTCAATGACAATGGCATTCTCTCAACAACCCTCCTGTTTGGTTGAACACCATCATCGACGATCTCTCAACGAGTTACGGAGCGCCAAATACGGAAGTGACTGCTAATGCGAGGGAAACCTTCAAGGCACGTCTATTCCCGCACCTGCACATCTCTCATACTCGTCCGGAAGCTAATACGCTCCTTGACCAAAGAGATCTCAGGATATCTGCTGCCCTACTCCCTTGAGGTCATAGCTCCCTATCAATTTTCCGATGGCTTGCATAAGCGTCGCTCTAACTAGCCCTAAAACATCGGCTTGGCAGGAAGCTTAATGTCCCCAAACGGTCGTTGTGAATGCGGCTCTCTTGGCAATATCCTCGTCCCCATGCAGTTCTTTACGTTACGTTACGGATTAGGATCTTTCCTCGAGTTATGCAGATTATGCAGAGGAGGAGTCATGATCGTCGGCACAAATTGGGCAACATGATCAATCACAACCACCAACAACTACAATACGAGACAAGCCAATCTGAATAGGGAGGCAACGAACGACATCCGTTGTGCCGTCTTGTCATTTCATCATCTTGCCACCACCTCCAGTGCATGACATCGGATAATATCACAGCAAGAGTTGATCTGTGCTCGTCCGGCTCTAGATCCGTCCTCTAGGC
Source organism: Fusarium albosuccineum (assembly GCA_012931995.1). Taxonomy (NCBI): domain Eukaryota; kingdom Fungi; phylum Ascomycota; class Sordariomycetes; order Hypocreales; family Nectriaceae; genus Fusarium; species Fusarium albosuccineum. The sequence goes on along the minus strand of JAADYS010000515.1, from coordinate 8,464 downwards.
GTTGCTACTACACCACCTAATACTCCGTTTTCTACACCATTACGGCAAGGCCCCGAGCCACCACACTCTCCACGCGCCACATGTCTGGGGTCAGAGATACGGAGAGGCTATTTGCTCAACTTTGCCGTGGCTCGATGAGACGGAACCCTTTCCGTGATATCCTCTTCCCGCAAGCGAGAAGTGCCCCAGGCAGCCTGGCTGGCGAATGCGGCCGAGTAGCGTTCTAGACCGAGCAGCCCTCCCGTTCTCAGCCAAAGCTGTCTCAGACATGGGATGTCACATTCTAGACCCTACGGTCACATCACTCTCCCAGCCCTCCGCTACCCCTGTCACTTTGGGAAGCCACCTGAAAGAGCTGGCTTACTCAGTCACGGCGGCCGACTCAGGTTCTTGGCATATCCTTACTGTCATGAGTTGTGGACTCCTTATGCCAGCCACAAGCGTCCTCCCTCGAAGCCCCGAGGCATCCCGTTCATCCCCCAAGACGATAGTCTGCGGCAGCTATCGTTAGCTATGCGGGCGCTCAGCCCTCTCGGTCTCGCCGTCGTGCACTACTGCTGCCTTCCCGTCTGCCCTACGGCTCCTAAGCGCAACCGTCAAGTGTCTGTGAGAACGCGGGGCACGTGGGTGTCCAAGCTCCTTGAAGCTATACACAGCTCGAAAGTGAGAGGTTACACCTCATGCACCACCTGTTTCCACAACGAAACTTGGTCCAGGGAGGAATGTGTCAGAGGACAGGAAGAAATTATCCGCTGTTCTCATACAGTGGAAGTGCTATCTTACCTCATTCTGCTCACCTGACTACTCCACAGTCCAAGATCTTCTCTTGCTCGCATCACAAAACATCGAAATAGGAAATCGCCTCGTGGGATGCCAAAGTTTACTTCTCAAAATGTTCGATTTCAGTCTTGTCGGACCGTGCCATCGTTACACAAGGTGCTCGTCCGAGGTTGTGATTCGGCTCACAACGAAGTTTCTTTCTGCCATGCGTTGCTCGATCCAGTTACGATGTACATCCGTCTTGGCTCCGGGTCTGGAACCTTGTGTCCGCTTCCGTGCATCTCGATTGAAAATCCACTCCTCAAATCTTGGCAGTGCCAGATATCCCCGGGCATCCATCTTCGCCTCAGGTGCTTTCCTCCCTTGAGGATCAAAAACACAGGTAGGACTTCTATGCCAACACAACTACGACTTAAATCACTACCCTCAAGAGAAGGGCCACAAATATGATCATAAAAGAATTCAGAATCTTAGCTACCATACAGCATTAATTCACTACGAAATGAGCACAAGTTTAGCCTCCAAACCCGTTACTTCTTGGCTGGTTCCTTGCAACCCGCAGTCGGCGGCTGCCACCAACCCTCATCCTCCAGCATAAGCTCGAGCTCGGCCAGATCCTGCTCATCGAGACAGACAAAGATGTGCCAGTCCTCATCCCCTTCACGCTCATTCTTGCGCGGCAAGAGGATAACGGTGCCCTCGTTGACTTGGTCCTGGCACGGAAAGAAGGTTGGCTGCGTATCCTCAACGAAAGGGAGATAGCCCTCATATTGTGCACCGTAACACGTCCAATCCTCAAAGCAGAGGCTGTCGGTGTGGCGCTTGAGTGCACGGTCGTAGGCGAGTCTATCTTCGGCAGGGCTGATGGCTTGCTTGATGCCGCATAGCTTGCTCATGTGGGCCGTGTTGATCTCCCGCCGGGCACGGCGGATGAGTTGCGCCGCGCGCGCCAGTCGTTTGCTACTCGAGAAGCCAAGGTTCTTGGTTACCAAGGTTTCAAGGTCACCGATCAGGTCCTCGGCCTTGCACTGCACAACCGCAGCAACTGTGCTGTTGCCAAAGTAATCGGGTTGATGAGAACGGGGTTTCGCACAGCACTGACTGCCCGAGACCAGGATATTCGCTCGAACGCTATCATCGGGCTCGATCATCTTATACTCGGCTCGACAGCGCATAATGGCGACCCAGAAGAGGCCCAAAATACAATCCTCGATTAGGGGGTAAGTCTGAACCTTCGAGGCCATGGTTCGCTCCCGTACCATGCGTCGAAGGTCTTGCAAAAGAACAGCATTCAGAGTGAAGACGCGGCATCTCAATTCCTCACGAGGTGTTGGCTCTTCTATCTCAGTGCTCTTCCAGTCCCAGCAGGGTAACTTATACTTGTCATCTGGACCGCAGTTGACTGCTCCAGGGATAACCCTTTCAAGCACCGCTACTTCGTCACATGTATTAGCTCAGATTTATCTCTAACGATGCAGGTCCGTATCCGGAATCACAAACCTTGATGCTTTGTCTCTCGAATGCACTGGTTTGTGCTCTCGAGAAACTTGCGGAAGAAATTCTGGATCGACAGTGCGTCAAAGATGACTTCGCTGAGTGAAAACGCCAGCACAAGCATGCCGCCGGCCAAACTGATGGTAATCTTCACCGGGGGGAAGGGCTCATGGTTCTCAGGATCATGATGCTTCAAAGAGAAACGCTCTTTTTTGAAGATTCCCAGGCGCGCGGTATACATCTCTTCACGGGCCGCTTTAGGCATCCCATTAGAGGGAGGTTCCACCAACGTCAAGAGGTGGGTGAGGGATTGTATATCCACGACCTTTGGATAGACGAGGGTGATCTTCTCATCAGATGCGGTGTCTGAGACCTTAAAACGACCGGCGAGGAAAGGCCAGTGCTCAACGGTCCTGCAAAATGCACGCAAGACAGCATCATATATCTCTTCGAACTGATGTTCGAAGTAAGGGGTCATGGGGCAGGGAAAGGCCATAGCGATGCGGATGTAGTCTCGTGGCGCATTCTGCTCGATGACCGTGAGCTTCAAAGTTTGGGCGCTTGAATCAAGCTCGTGGCTGCCTGCATTGCTAGTGCCTTGGGGCTCATCATCGGAGGCTGGCTGCGAGCTGAACCATCCCGGGCCAAGAGACGGCCCTTTATCGTCGTCACTACTGCTGTAGACAGAGAGAAAGTCGCCAGATCTGTCGTTGGTGACCTCGTCCATGGTGGATGGAGGCGGCTTTGGGATATGACTAGAGGGAATGACGATGATCGTTAGTGTTGATGCTGTGGAGATATTTGATGAACCGCGTACGTTTTGATGATGGTCTTGGTGTTGTGATGGTGGGGAGCGGGAGGGAGGGAGGAAGAGGAATTCGCCTCTGAAGCTTGACTCTCGCAGGAGAGGCAAGTGCAACACGAGCAGGATTGTTTGGGCAGGATCTCGTGATGATGGATCAAGATCGAGAAGTTGCTGCTGGAGAGGTTGAGGGGAGAAGGATGCATCTCGGCCTCGCAGTAAAAGGGACGCGATTGCTACCCGCAGCAAAAGCAGGTTGACAGCTGCCAGCACTGGCAGCACTCAATTCACATCATCTGCCGACCTATGCAGTGGATCACTCTCGAAAGCTTTCTGCCTGGACAAGCCTTGAACCTCGCATCTATTTTCACAAGTCTGGATAGGGAGATATACAATCTATAAACTATTGGCGGTGCTGATCCAGTCGTCGCTATACCAACATCTGCCCCCTATCGCCTCTCGAGGTTCGAGTGCAGCTTGTGCTGCCTCATAAGCGAGACGCAGATGAGCCCCAGAATCGACAGACCCAGCAGTGTCAGCCAGACGCCCCTAAACGCCTCCATGAACGACGAAATGACGCCGTCGTACCATCCCTCGGGCAGGTGCTTAAGTTCGTCGAGATCATCCCGAATCCGGTGGATTTCGTCTGCGGCACCTGGCTGGTCGCCAAATCTATCCCAGAGACGGGCCTTGAGAATGTTTTGATAGACGGCGGAGCCAATAGTGACGCCCACTGTGCCTCCCAGACTTCGCGCAAGATCTAGGGGTTTGTTAGAAACGCTCAAGGTTGTAGGGGGCATTCTCGACTTACAGGTTGCAGAGGTAATGACGGCTTGCTGTGAGTGATCAACAGCAGCAATGCAGGCCAGCAGCGTGGTTGTGAGCATGGCGCCGTAGCCAGCGCCGATGAAGAAGAAGGCAATTGCAGTGAGCCATCTCGGGGTATGCTCGTTTTGCACGGTGAGCAGCACGACTCCTAGAATAAGGCCGAGCAGAGCCGAGATGCCCAGCTTGGTATATTTTCCAGTCTTCTTCATGATATAGCCAGACGAAAGGGAGCCGACAGAGATACCAACTGGAGACGGTAAGATCTGGACACCGGACTGTGTTGCGCTGCTGCCGAGCACTTGCAGATAGAGTGGGACATAGAAGAGAGCCCCCATGACGACCATTGAGCAGACTAGATTGCAGAGACAGGCAGTGAGAACGGTTCGGTCGAGGAGTAGCTTGACGGGGATGATTGGCTGGCGGGCCCTACTCTCCCAGAACAGGAACAAGACAAAGGTGACAACGGCCAAAGGAATTGTCGTCAAAGGGAGAGGATGTGTCCACGGAACAAGATTGCCGCCAGAGTTGAGTCCCAAGAGTAGCAGGACCAGGAATGACGACGTTAGAAAGGCACCGAAGAAGTCGATACGCGCGAGGAACGACTTGTCTGACTGCTTCGGAGGTACCCTGACCAAAAACCCAACAGCCACAGCGGACAAGAGCACAGGAGGAACCTGGATCAAGAAGGCCAACCTCCAACCCCAAGCAGTGTGGTCGTTGATCACACCGCCAAAGACACCACCCAACATGGCTCCCGAGCCATAGCAAATGTTGCCGAGACCCTGCACAATGCCTCTCTTACGCAGCGGCACCAAGTCCGAACCCAGGAAGGTTGAGATGCTCATCAATCCGCCGCCTCCGATGCCTGCGACGACGCGCCCGAGAATCATGACGTTTTCATCTCGTGCCAGGCCGCAGATGAGGTTGCCCGCTGCGAAGAAGATGTTGCTGAAGACGAGACCAGGTCCACGGCCAAAGATGTCGGTCAAGCGACCCGAGATGGGTTGGCAGGCGGCATTGGAGATGAGATAGGCGGTCGCAAGCCACGAGAGCAGGCTGAGTGAGTGAAACTCACTCGAGATGGGTCCCGAGAGTGTCGCGATGATGGTAGAGTCGATGGCGCCCAAGAAGACGCCAACCCAGGCCGTGCCGAAGATGAGAGTCAGCTTGGCGACCGACACCTCCTCAGCGAGAACCGTCGTCTCTTCCTCCTGGCCCTCGGGAACTCCGCTTTGCCCTTCATCACCTGGAGTCTCGCTCACTGGCTCGGCGCGTCCATTCTGAGGTTGATCAGTCGTCGACTTGAGCAGCGGTGTTCGCTCATCGCTTCTCAACTGCCCTTCGTCCTCGGCACCTCGAGGCGCGCTACCACTCGCGTTCTCACGCATTGTTCACTATAAGCCGGACAAGACGATGACGAAAGTGAGAAAGTGTGAGATGAGGAGGCCAAGTCCCATGCCCGGCCCAATGACGGTCTTATAGGTCTCGTCGTCAAGTGCGTGCTTACACGCAAGTGGGAGGTGCTTGGGTAATGGATGCCATTGTCGGGGATTATCGGCCTATCGGATGCGGGGGGCTCGAGTGTAGATCTGTCAGCAGCCAATGACGTTGGCGGCTTCCCACGTCCAGGTCCAGGGTAGCCTGCCCCGAGAACGGAGAAGGAGCTTGTACGGTGAGGCTCCGACTCCGATCGGGTGACAAGGACGTGGGATGTAAGGGGCTCTTTCATGGGGGTCAGTCTTGGCTGCGGTTTGAGAATGTTGTGCCGAATAGTTGCGCTCAATTGACTATCGAGCCTGATCATGGACTTGATAAGAGTGTATGGCACAGTTGACTTACTAGCGCTGACTATGGACAGGTCTAGCCAAGCTGCTCACGCACGCACCAACACCATCATGACAGCTTGAGATTTATTCAAGATTCATTGGATTCTATATACTCATAAACTCATATACTAGGCTACACCCAGCCGGTAGAAACTTGTGTCATCAGTCTATCCTCATCGAACTGTGGCCTTCCTGGCCTTGGTTCTAGCAGCCCCCTCTTGATCCTTTTCATCGAGACTTCTGGACAGCACCAGCGGGGCAATATATCATGTCCCCTCAAAGTCGGATTAAAAGCAACGCTATGCAAAACCCCATGTCTGATCTCTCAGCCATCTACCCTCCTTGGGGTGACGGAACGATCAGGTGAGTTGACATCCTTGACGCTCACACACTCATCAATCATAGTGAGTTCTCAATATCCATAATCTCACGGACGCCCTCCGCAATGGCCTTGGCCTGCTCGGGAGAGAGGCGCTTAAGAGGTCGTCGGGGGTGACCGCCGTAGCCGTAGTAGCTCTGGATGGCCGACTTGGTGCCAGCGATAGCCGCCTTGGTCAGCACCCAGTCGCCCTTGGACAGCTTCTTCTGGAGCGCCTGCGCCTCGTCCTTCTTTCCCTTGACGTACAGGTCCCAGACGCGGACGCAGGCCTTGGGCATGACGTTGGCGCCGCCAGCGATGATGCCGCTGCCGCCGCTGACAAGGGTCTGGATGGTGAAGTCGGCGATGCCGCCAAAGGCCATGTAGCCCGAGCCCTCCTGGAAGGGCGTCTTGGCGTCCGTCGAGAGCGCCACTCGGGTCAGCTTTCCGGTGCTTCCACAGGTGAACTTGGTGCCGATGATGTTGGGGTGCTGGGCGAGCTTGATGAGGACATCGCTGTCCATGTCGACACCGGCGACGGCGCCGGGGTAGTTGTACAGGATGATGGGAATGGGGCTCGCGTCGGCGAGGTCGGTGAAGTAGTTGACGATGGCCTCCTCGTCCATCTGAGCGCGGTAGTACGAGGGGGGAAGGACAAGAGTGTAGTCGGCGCCGGCTTCGACGGCCAACTTGCTCAGCTCAACCGTGCCCTTGACGCTGCCCTCGGTGGCTCCCAGCACGATAGGGGTAGACTCGAAACCAGCCTCGTCCAGGGCTTCCCGGGTGGCCTTGGTGACGGCGAGCTTCTCCTCGCGGGTGCAGTGGACGGCCTCGCCGTTGGAGCCCATGGTGACGAGACCAGCGAGACCAGCGCGGGCCAGCCGCTGGGCGTGCTTCTTGATGACGGGGATGTCGATTTCCTCAGTCTCAGGGTCGAAAAAGGTCATCACGGGGGCGTAGATGCCAGTAGGCAGCGGCCGACGGGCGCTAGAGTGTCCATTCTGGCCATTTGTAGAGCCGTTTGCACCGTTAGAAGTGGTCATGATGAAATATGTGGGGGATGATTTCTAAGGGAGCAGATGGCGGTTTTGTGAGACTGAGGATTTGAGAGAGTCCACGGGCGCAGAGCGTAGATGGATGAGTAACAAATGAAAACTAGAATACAAAACGACAAGAGACCAGGGGGGGTTAAAAAGGCAACCCGAGGGACTTTATACAAGCACAAAACACCAAAAGAGCCAACGACTGCCTGTCGCACCGAGAGGAGTGCCCTTTTTTCGGGAGCTAGTGGTTGCGGCGCGCGTGAGGCTAAAGTTGGGGGTGGATTCGCCTCGGAGAGTCAAGTGCTCAAAGGCTCGCGTGGGTATTGGCTCGATTGCTTCCCCCAAGGGACGTGACATTTGCGATGGAGCATGCAATGCAAGCTCCGAGAGAGGACCACTGCGTCTATTGTGTTGTTGTTCGCGATTGCGCGACAATCTGTAAGAGAAACCTCCTATGTACGCCGAGGGGCCCTGGTTAGGCGACCAAAATAAACGAGATACAACGTGAGATGGGGAATTATTTGCGGATCTGGTACAGAGTCAGCTGGTAAGCAATTGTAGCTAGCCCGTCTATAGCCTGCAATTGCATCCCGAGCCAAAAGAACTCGATGGGATATCGCGGCGCATCACCAATCTGGTCGATTACCATCTTGGCTGCGGGGGCTTGACCTATGAGACCAGAATGCGAGATCGGCACTTTGAGATCAAGTGAACCGCAGGCCGGCAGAAGTGTGTGCTTTACGACGCGAGATATCCCGTGTATGCATCGTATCCTCCATCGAACATCCCAAGAAGGTCGGCGATTCCTCCATCCTGGCCTAGCCCCGGCATGGGTAACCGGCCTGACGGGAATGAGGCGTGGACGCTAACTCAAGGGCCATGGCGCAGAAAGAGCCGTTGGACGCTCGACATCCCACGCTCTCCCATGTCGATTTGGTTGTGGCCGGGATGAGACTTCCGTGGTGGTGATGCACGGATTTGGTGTTGATGGGGGGGCGTGATGTGTCGAGTGGACGGGGAAGTCTCGGGGCAGCGCCCCCAAAGTTGTTCCACCAGTGAGAGGACCCAGTTCTCACTGTACACGGGCGGTTTGGACACATAGCAACGCAAGACGGAAGAACTTGGGAAACAATGCTACAGAGCATAAAGATAGAGTTGGTTTCTCGTACTTTAGTTTCGGTGCGACCCTGTTTCTAGAATAACAGGTCAAAGGTATCATGGCCTTTTCCAGCTATACCCCCCTCACACTGTGAAACCAAATCAACTCGTCCGTGATTGGCTCTCGGAGATTGCTAGGAAATGCGGGGGAACGAACATGCGACCTCGTGGGGGT
>JAADYS010000513.1:0-20957 GCA_012931995.1 Fusarium albosuccineum | reverse complement strand
GAGCTCAAGAACGAGGACATGTGGATCGAGGTCGGAACACGCACTCTGAACACCATCGCCGCCCAGCCCTCGTCATCGTCGTTTGTTGACGCCGGCGCCACAATCCGCGAGCTCATCGGCACCGCCCACGAGAACAATGAGGACTTTCTAGAGGCTGCCAAGGCCCTGGCCGATATCCCGCTCGACAGCTCGCAGCGCAAAATCACGGATGAGGAAAAGGCCCGCACGTGGATCCGCATCGTGCGCAACTACCTCGAGGTGGATGACTCGACAGCCGCCGAGATGTACATCAACAAGCTCAAGAACATCATGCACACGGTATCCGACCAGGATTTGAATCTTCACTTCAAGCTGTCCCAGGCCCGAATCCAGGACGCCAAGCGCGACTTCTTGTCTGCCTCGCAGCGATATCACGAGATCAGCTTCTCCCCCGCCATTGCCGAGGAGGAGCGCCTGCACACCCTCAGCATGGCCATCAAGTGCGCCGTCCTGGCCCCCGCTGGCCCCATGAGAAGTCGGACTTTAGGTCGCCTCTATAAAGACGAGCGATCGGCACAGTTGGATGAATTTGGCATTCTGGAAAAGATGTTCCTTGACCGCCTACTGTCGCCCGAGGAAGTGGACAAGTTTGCCGAGGGTCTACAACCGCACCAGCTGGCCACAACTTCCGACGGATCAACGGTACTCGCCAAGGCGGTCGTGGAGCACAATCTTCTTGGTGCATCCAGACTCTACAGCAACATCCGCTTCGAGGCACTGGGGTCGCTCCTGGGCTTGGATGCTGACAAGGCAGAGGAGACTACAGCACGGATGATTGAGCAAGGTCGTCTGGTTGGTCGAATGGATCAACTCGACGGTATCGTGTGGTTCGAGGGCGGCGAGGCATCCGGCGAGAAGGGCAGCGGAAGAGCCGAGATCATTGTAGGCAAGGAGATGAGAAGATGGGACGCAAACGTGGAGAATCTCGCTGAAGAGGTGGAGAACATCACCAACGCGCTGCAAAAAGAGTTTCCTGTGAGTTACCAATTACTATCCGTCTGGTGAGGTGTTTATGCTAACTCTGTCTCTCAGGAATTCGTGGCTGCGAATCTCGTTGTATGGAGAGACGAATGCAAAAGGAAATAGAAGCACCAAGGCTTTATCGCACGCATGGCGTTCTGGGGTTTGGGTTGCCAAGGACATTTCTCCGTCCAAAATGCATAGCATGATGATTTATTGGTTTTAGACTGGCATCATAAACAGCATAGCCAATACTCTAATCCAAATCTTTCTTACGAACGACCACATACCCCTCGTTGATGTTGCGGGGGTTCCCCTCCTCTTCTGCAAAGATGAGCTCTTCTAGATCCGGAGATGTGACCCTGGCTGTTGAGCTGCCAGCTTCAAGGGTACCTTCACGCCGGAGAATGTCTATCAAGGCGTTGGCGATGTGGTTGCCCATCCAATCGTAGCCATCGTCCCGCAGGTGCAGGCCGTCATCCCAGTACTTTTCGCGGTCCTCTTCTGACAGCGAGTGATAGGGGATGTGGGCGTGGAGGTCAAAGGCATGACTAGTTTTGTCAGTAAAGCTTCTGACAGGTCTTTTATATAACAGTAGTGCAGCAGCCAGTTGTATGATGAAGGATCTATGTAGGAGAAACACTAGCCATTGATGAACTGGCGACTTACTAGTTAGTATCTGTATTGTTGAGGATCCTCTTGTTGAGCTCATTCCTTATCTTGATGCCCCGCTCGCCTTTGGACTCGCATTCTGGGACAGTGAGCGCGAGAAGCTTGCACTCTCTGCTGAGCACAATGTCGTAGATGTCGAGAAGGGCTGAAAAGATGTTGTCTGCGGGCACGCCGTAGGCAATATCACTACATGAATGCCGTGGTTAGAAGTGTGCAGCAGCGACGACGGGCACTCACTTTGTGCCGCCGAGGATGATGGTCCAGTCATAGGACTGCTTCTTCCCTATCAAGGTCAATTGTTAGTGGTGCATTTGATAGACGATATATAACTGAAGAGGGAGGTTCAAGGGATGAAGATCTCCAATCGCCCCATTGTTGCGTGATAAAGCGAACATACAAGCAGCCTCGAGCCTATCGCGGAAGCGGTCAAAAGAGGCAACGTCGCCGGGGACGCCGTTAACAACGACGTCAAAGTCGACGTGAGGAAAGGCACCCGTGAGGCGGTCCTCAAGCTTGAGGGCGTAGGGGTGCGAGTCCATGCCCCAGCAGAAATAGCCCGAGGTCAGCGAGTCGCCGAAGCAGAGGATGCGCACGTTCTTGCGCCCCATGATGTGGTCGCGTGATGATACTGGTGACGTGGATTGATAGTGATGGCGGGGGTTCATGCAATGCGTGAGTTGAGGTGAGTGATGGCGTTTTGTGTTGGTTGTAAGCAAGGCAGGCAGGCAAGCACGGCAGCCTGGTTTGGGGCTGTAATACTCAGACAGGGACTATGAGTCAAACACGAGTTTCATGATAAAGACAGCATGGAACCTCTAAACTAACCATGGACTATGATTGCTCATATTTGCATTGGCTACCAATTGCAACTGGGTTAGTGTTAATATTTGCTTCTGGACCCGGCAATTCCTTCATCTGCAGCCCACTTCCTTCCAAATGCCGGCATATAACGCTCAAACTAACCAGGCTTGCCAAGCACCCACACTCCCGTAATCAATATTTCACATGTGAACCCTCACTCTTTATTATAAGAGCATTTCAAAGCCGATTATACGTTACACATCCAATTCTTGGTTATCATCTAGGGTAGTCGGATCATATTTGGCTGAAACACACCATCTTAGTCGTCTGACACATCACCACCTACATGTCAAAAGACACTAATGCTTCTTTTAGACGAGCAGAGACGAGAAATAATACAATGCAAGAAGCCATGCTTGTGATGTTATCCAGATAACCTGTGGACATGTCCATGTTGCCAAGGCGCCTGTATCAGAATTGGAACCCTCTCTCCAACAACAGCACTAGCTCTGGTGAGATGGCCGAGTTGGTTATGGCGTCAGGTTAAGGTTACCTTAACAACCCAAGATTCCTGATGGAGCAATCCTCCTGGGTTCGAGTCCCAGTCTCATCATTCCTTTTTGCACTTTTGGGGCGAACTGATCCTGCTATCTATATTTTTGCCGTCGTGTGTTGCTCGCCTCTTTGATTGGTATGAACGTGATCTTGAGTTATAGGGCTGCAAACTCAATCCCTATCTTTATATAGCCACAGCTTCTGTCCCTGGCCGATGTCTATCTCGATAGAAAGTATGGCTGTCTGTGTATACCCGAGAATCCCAAAGCCGGTATTATTTATCCCCTTTGCTCCGTTCCTTGAAAGACCTGTTCCCATTCCCAAAATCAAATCAAGCAAACTCAAATCGCCCTTTTCTCACACGCTTTGCCCTTAGTCTTCGATATCATCGTCGCTCAGCACCAGCTTATTAGCAAGCAGCCCCGACACCCCTTCCGACTTGATCCTTGCTCTCCGTTTCCTAGGGCTTGCTTCCTCCGATGGCTTATCCGTCGCCCACGCCTCTCCCGACACAGGGTCCTCATCACCATCCGAGTCTTCGTCCGCAGCGTTTATGCCCCGGAAGGAGACGACCTTTTCGAGGTCGCGCAGCCGAAAATTGGAGGTCCTCCGGGCGCGGGCGATGTGCGCCATGTACGGGAGTCGTTCCAGCAGTATCTCCCTACGGGCGGCGCTTCCTAGGGAGAGCAGCGGTACATTTTCATCTTGTTCCTCAGGCTGCTGCTTCTGCACCACAGGACGTTTCTGTTGCTGACGCTGCATCCAGGATGTCTCTGCTGAGGACTGTTGCGGGCGGCGGAACGCCGTAGCCCCGTCAGTGAGGTTCTTTGTAGCCGCGTTATCCTCCCCCTTGAGCAGCTTCGCTGACCACATGTCGACGAGCCCCTCAAGCCCCTCCCTCGCCCGCCAGAGCTTGAGGCTCGTAGGATAGAACATCTTGAACGCGTCGCTGCCCTTGCTCATAGAGGTTGCCTTGCGCTTCACTGGGTTGGGCAGGGCAAAGAGCATGCCGCGGACGGCGACCTGGAACGTCATCTCGTCCTGCCGGAGGAGATGGCTGCCCGAGTCTCGACCCGAGAAGCCGCCTCTTCCGCCGAAAAAGATGTCTCGTGAGGGTGAGAGGAGGTCACCCTGCGAAAGGTACTCGATACACTCGTTGACATAGTCCATCGGTGTCGAAAGGTCCATGGGATCTGTGCTCTCGCACGAGAGGACGTAGTTTTCGTGCAGTGCCGAGATGAAGGTGTGCGTGTCTGTTCCCGTCTCGTCGATGAGAGAGTCGACAGAGACCTGAGAGCGCTTGGGCCGCGAATGATGTGAGAGGAAGCTTGGTAGGCGTTCCACATTGTCGTCTCGAGGAGCTACATCGTCTCGCTTGTTGTATACAACCTTGCCGACAGCATGGAAGATGCCCAGACTCGCCTCACGCTGCGAGATCAGCTCCAGGCTCTCCTGTTCACCTTGGGTGAGCTTGATTCCATCCTTGGCACCCTTTTTCTGTTTTGTAAAAGCCACCTTGGCGCCCCAGTCTGCTTGCTGGTCGCCCTTTAAGCAGAGAAATTCGAGAGAAGAAGTAGCGCTTCGGATATCCCCAATCTCACCCAGGCGCTTGAGGACCTGGGGCCCTGGCGTCTTTCTTCGACCAGATTTCCTTGCTTCTTTTTGCACGATCAACTCAAGTGCCTTCTGCAGTAAGGACGGCGCGATAGCGTTAAACTCGATGAGGCCTACACCTGGGTGCCGTAGGATCTCGGGCCCCAGGAGACGATGAGCCGTGAAGCTATCCGCAGAGGCGGAAGTTGTGGTCAAAAGGGTCTCCGAGATGACCATGACCACAGGTGTGATAGGCTCATGCTGCGAGGGCTTTGCAAACGTGGCTAATGACGGCGTGTTCTCGGCAAGGTAGCGAAGGATGGTGTTTCGAAAGGATGTTAAGGCTGTTGAAGCCCGCGAAAAGGTGTTAGGAAACTCTTCAATGAGAATGATTCTCTTTGTATCATTCTTGCGCGTAGCATGAGAGCTGCTTTGGACAGACAACTCTGGGCTGTCCGTATCCAGCGCACCAAATTTACCACCGCGACCAAGAAACTCTTCAAACTGTGCCGACATGGACACGAAACCTAGCCCAGAGTTACCCGTAGGATTTCGCCATTCAAGAAGCTCACAACCCATATCACTCGCAAGAAGTCGCATAGTCGTCGTTTTGCCAGACCCAGCAGCGCCCTTGAGTATGAGAAGACGCTGTCGCATGCGCCCAGCTATCACGTCGTCCAACCATCTCCTTACATCCGAAACCTTCTTCTTGTGTACTGCCAATTCGTCTAGATTCCTCGGACCAAACCGTTCTGACCAAGGTCGAAGGTCATCATTGGCTGCTGCAAGATGAACTGGCTTTGGCGGCTTCAAAAACTTCTGGCTGGCGCTGGGGGCATCCGAGAAAGTCGGTTGGTTACCATCTCGTAGTCTCTTCTTAGCATGCTGGCTAACGAGACTGGAAGAGCTTGCTTTTAGATCTGAAATCTCGTCCTCCGAGATGGGGTCGCTGATTATGTCGTCGAGAGGAACGGGCTGCTTATCACCACCTCTCGACCTCGTCGCTCGCTGTGCCTGGTTGGAAAAGAGCGTTTTTAGATCTGCCGTCTTTCCCTTGTCGTCCGATTTGCCGACATCTTTCGTCTTCTTGGAACTCGGGCTTGTGCCATTCTTTTGCGACTGGGGCCGACGAGGGAGGCGGTTTGAGCGGTTCGTGGACGGCTTTCCAGCGGTGGATTTACTCTTGGAAGGGCTCGGCGATGCAGTCGGGGCACGAAACTTTGTGGGCGAGCTCGGCGAGGAGAGCAAGAAGTTGGTTAGAGTGTTTGCACGGGGCTGCTCGTCTTCGTCGTCGGAAGCGTCGACGACATTCCGCCGGCGGCGCTTCGCGGGCGGAGCCATCAGCGCAAATGCTGCATCTGCAGGGACAGCATGCCGTGCTCGAAGGACTTTGCGATTGGCTCGGGAACGCCAAAAGAAGGCTGTCGCATAGGTTGGTGATGATGATGCTGGATCTTGAACTGATAGCCTCGTGAACGCGGCGTCAGTGCACTACGTACCTGAAGACCCGCAGCACAGTGTCAGGGGTGCAGTTCCGCACTCCACAATTGGAATCACTCACGTCACTTTGATTTCTCACCATGTAAGAAAGAGCATGGTCTTACTCTTAGGTACCTAGGTAGGTAGGATTGTCGAGCATATCTTATTCCCAGTTTTATGGAATGATTTTCCCTTTCCCGTGACTCATTACATAACTATTAATACAAGGTAAACCTCCTCACCAATCGTGCAAGCATGTACATTAATTCGTAGCTGTCCTGATGCAATTTTCGTATCTGATATGCCATTTACGCCTTCCTACAAGATGTGCCTTCACACCATGCTCAAAAGGTCCATCCTTGAAAGTTGTCCACAAAAGTGAGGGCGGCCAGGAGGTACCGATTGTGCACATCACCCCAAGTCTGCGAGGCTTCTTTCAGAGCGCGTATCGCTGTCATGGGTTAGCAAAGTCTCGAATCCAAAGGATGGTATCTTACCCTTGACATAATGAGCGTCAGTGGCCCAAGGCGAGTTCACGGCCTTGTCTTCCACATACTTCCAACCCCGATTCTTGGGATCGCTGTCCACATTATCCGGATCAGGCAGCGGTCGGCCCCTCACGATAAATACGCCCAGCACGAGAAGCCACCACTCTCTAACGAGAGCAATATGGTATTTCTCCGGGATGAATGGTAGTAGAATTCGGACAGCGTGGCTTGTCGTCAAGAGGTGGACGACAAAGAAGTTGAAGGCATGAGTTCCTGGCTTGACTGTCGCAACCAACAGAGCCACTGCAGCTTCTTGCGACAACTCAAACTGCTTCAGAGGATCGTCAATCTCCCAGGCGTTCCAATACTCTAGAATGAGATCCTCATGCTTGTTGAATATGTCTTCCAGGTCATCGACATCGGGTTCTTTTGGTAGAGCATCGAACCGCTCATCCTTGGTCATCTTAACGAGGAGTTCCAGGGGAGAGCCGGTGAATGGAGCCTTTCGGGTATATGACTTGTGGTCAAGGTATTTGTGGAAGAAGTTAAACTGAACGCAAGCGAGTCCCAGTGCCTCCATAGCAACCTCTTTGCAGTCCATCTCATAGGCATATCCCAAATGGATAAGAGGATGCCCGACTGTAAACGTTAGCGGAAGGAACTTGGCCATCGGATTGGAGAGCACTCATACGGCCACCAATTAGACCATGAATCAACGGCTCTTCACCTGCGAACAGGTAATGATCCAACTCTTGCTTCCAGTCATAGTGGAAGCGCATGACGAGCTTGTCCTCAAAATAATCGACAAAAGCTCGCTGATATCTTCGGTCACCTCGGAGTTCCTCCCAGTCATCATCACCAATTTCGGCAGGCGAAGGCTCCCATGGGTCCAGCTCGGAGATCTGGTTGTCATAAATCTCATTCAGCTGAGAGACATCGGCTCCAAGAAGATATGCCGAGCTGAGAATATGAGGGTTGTGGTTGTCGTACTGAAGATTGTGATAGACGATTGAGTAGTTGGCGTGATTTGCCTTCAACAGATGCTTTAGACATCTTGCCCGTCGGTCCGGATCCGTCTCAACATGATGAACCTCGACCGGGGGTACGTTGATTGCCTGACGGTTTGGGCCAAGGCCCAAGAGTCGATTTACGACGGGGACTTGAGATAAGATGCCAGACATTGTGTGAAAGAACCGAGGAGCTGATCTGGATGAAAAGTGATCTGATAAAGAGGAGAGCAGAATCACAATGACGTCCAAGTCGGCTGTAGAAAAGGCCGGCGCCCGTTCCGTTGGGGGCTTTCAGCGGGCACTAACAAAAAATGGCGGGGCAAGCTTTTTCCTTGGGGTCACGTCAACCCGTCACGTCGGGCAGGCAGGCACGTGCACGGACCATGCAGGCTCGGATTATCAATCTCCACTGCGTGTCGCGTCTTTGCTTGCTTGTGTGAGCATCAGACTCGCACAATGGCTTCATCCTCACCCCCCATTTCAATCTACGCCGAACTGCTTTCCAACATTAGACAAGTCTCAGTCGTCGCTTCTCTATCATCACCTACCGATCCGTCTACCAAGGCAGAAATCTCACACGACGGCCGCCAACTCCAGGTAACTCATCAAGGTCAAACGGAGAGCGTACCTCTCCCAGCGCAAGTTGCAATCACCGCAGCCCTTCCGGTTGCCCAAAATGGACGGCCAAGCTTATCATGGAGGCTTCCTGTATCCCCGGCAGAACCAAAGGCGGCCCATTTCTCACTGGAAAACCAAGCCTTGCCATGGACTTCGGTCGATATCGCGACAGGCTCGCGAGTAGGCTGTCGGAAATGTGACAATGACTTCGTCGCGCAGCACATCATCAAATCATGGAAGGACCTTCCGAGCGAGAATTGGGCTGAAATGATGGAATTCTGGCACTGTCATAAGCCTCATGATCACAACCAGGAAGACCCTGAGTCACTGGCAGGCAAGGGCTACGGCGCAAATCATGCTATCTCTGCCCAACAAGGCATCGGATTTGTTGATCTGACGTCGTTTCTCTTCTCAGAATCCGACTGCAAAGGTTTAAAAGTAAGTACCGCTGACCTGACGCCGCTGCTTGCTTTCATGCTTGACTGTTGCCTATGCCCATATTCGCTTCTAGACCGGGGAGAAAGAAGATGTCCATGTCGGTACGCCCAACCTTTCAGTGATTTGGCCATCGATACAACTCCCCAAAATGAATGCTACTGTCGTTCCCACTACGTGGGCTGGCACCCTCTTGGAAACCTTCCTCTTGGAATGGGTTCCTTGAAGTGGCTTGAAGACGCAGTCTCCTCCTTTCATCCGGCCTCTCACAGCTATGGGAGGCAGGAGATTATTGGGAGGCATATTTCCTACAGGAACAACTATGATGTATCCTGGGAACCGACTAGCTGCTTACACCTTGTAGTACTCCTCCTCGACGCTGGATGCTGGGTTCGATCTTTCTTCTCTGGCGCTGAATGACAATGAGACCAATAAGTTTCTCCACGTCTTTTGCCAAAAATGTGAGACTGAGGTTGGCTTATTCAACGTCTTGGCCTCGTCTGTGACCCTGTTCAAGTGGCAGATCACCTGCCAAACCATCAAACCGAGCCAGAGCCCCAGTAGCCCCGAGTGTCTTGCAGCGACTCTGATGGCTACAATCTCAAGGTCGGGGTCATCCAAGTCCATGATCACGCCGCATATTATAGGCTCGGCCAGACGAAAGCTTGACGGCTCTCAGACGTACCTCTTTCTCTGGGTGTTGAACCCTAATGTTGTGTACACGTCCTCCTCCACCACTGATAGCACGACAGCCATGAAGATACTTTATAGACAGATCCAAGCAGATGAGGGCGAGAAATTGATAACTTCCATGACCTCGGATGTCCAGGAGATCACCTTGCCTGGAGCGGCTATCAAGGCAGCAGAGGATTGCCTGTCATCGAGTAGTAGCTTGCTGCCAACCCAGGAGAGGAAGTTCAAGGAATGGGATGTCGGACTGTTTGGGAGATGGAAGCCGACGACATGAAAATAAATATACAAGCATGAAATTCTAGTTTCCAAACATATCGACTTGCTAGATGCTGTAATATCATGAGGAAAACCGGCTGCTCCTTGAAACTTGAAGTTGTTTGTTGAGGGAGCCTCAGTTATCTAAGACAGGAATGATCCGTGAACAAAGAACTTGTCCCAGCCGGTTTCGAGCACAAACTAGTCCCAGCATCGACTCTAATTGTTTCACACATAACGTTAGCTCTCCAAGAATTTTTCATTCCGAGATCTTGAGCAAGAATCCCATTTTTCCTCCAACGCAGGATGGGCAAGGAGGAGGCATAGCACAGTGACGTGCACTGTGTTTGCACACCTCCCGAGCACGATATGCACTGTGCATTCTAACATCCATCTCACAGGCACCCGCGCCTTACACACCTTCAACACCTCATCCCACTCATAGGCACACAGGCCGGAAACCTCCCCGGAGCGCGGACAAATCCCGATTTCACTCCCTTCCCTTCATACTTCGGCTTTTGTGACTGGTATGGAGACCTGATTTGTTTGTCTCTCCCCGGCTGACGGACGTCCAACTGCCACCCATCCGAGTGTTGGCCACTTCTGCCTAGCCGCCTGATAACCAACATGGCTTCACAAACAGCAATTTTCATACCCGTTGGGTGTTTGTCAGTCACTAGAGAGGAGTCCTGTCTGACCCCGGAACTCTGGTCCTCAGAGGAGCTTCGTGATTGGAGAACATTTGCTTCGCCGCGAGTTTCATCATGCGATCTCGACCTCGACCTTCACGACCGATTTCTTCCTCAGGATGTGCAAACTTCACTACTTAGGGCCCGTAGGCTCGACTCATATGTACGGCTACTCAGAGAATCATGGATCAGACTCGAATTCAGTATCCAGCACCCGGATTCAGAGCGAGGCACTCTTAGAGTTTACCTGCTCCCAGATGACGTGCTGCGCCGCGTCGTGGATCGAACAGACCCCGGCTTAAGGAAGGCAAGGCAAGCCATTACTGGACAGCTCGATTACTCTCATGAAGCATGGTGTGGGAACACCGAATCTTTGCGCGTCAATAGCCCAAGCCTGTATGAAGACGCGGCTCCGACCAGCGGTGCAGAAGACGACGTATCCTTGCTGCAACTCTTCAATCAGATACCATCACCGAGCCCCGCGCCTGACTCAGTCTATGACTCCTACTCGAAATCTGTCATGTACGATCTATTGCAGAGCAATGTCCCTGGCCTCAAATCCGAGCTCTACCTCTACCAGCGAAGGTCAGTAGCGTTGATGTTACAAAAGGAAGTCCAACCAGAGAGTGTCCTTGACCCACGTTTGCTCCATGTGAAGGACCAAGAGGGTGGGGGATGGTACTTTGATCCTGTTGCCGGCGCAGTTCTCAAGGAGCCACGCTATTACGATGGAGTTTCTGGCGGAATTCTTGCTGAACAGATGGGCTCTGGCAAGACAATCATGTCTCTTGCCCTTATCCTTGCTACCAAGACACTGCCTACTCAACCACCTGAGCATTTCCGCGCTGGGGATGGCCCGAAAAGAAAGCGCCTGGCATCATTGGCTGACATGGCCGCTTCTTGTGCAACAAGAAATGCGGTACCGTGGAAACCTTACTTTGACCTCTGCAAAGTACAATCGGGGGAAGAATACGAACACTGCATTAGGGCCCTGGGAAGAAACCCGGGGTATTACTTTCTCCCTGCGCCTGAACCTCGTCGAGCTGGCCGTCGCCCCAGCCAGCATGTCAAGCCATCCAAAAAGTTGTATCTTAGCAATGCCAGCATTGTTGTGGTGCCTCCTAACCTGGTGGCGCAGTGGAAGCAAGAGATACGCAAGCATACTGATGGTCTAGAAGTTCTCTTCGTGGACAAGAACAAGCCGCTGCCGTCAGCCGAGGAACTTTTGAAATACGACCTCATTCTATTCTCCCAGACCCGCTTCGAATTCATGTTCAGGGATGGCGGGTTTGGCCAGTCTCCTCTAGCTCAGATCCATTTCAAGCGCTGCATCGTCGACGAAGGGCACAAGCTTGGCAATTCAAGAATAAGTAGTCGAAGTAACTTGCTGCTCGGTCTAGACGCCTTGCATTTCTCATCTCGCTGGATCATGACTGGAACCCCATCGCACGGTCTGTACGGAGTCGATGCCCAGGAGACAATTAACGGTACCCCTGGCAACCACAACAGTCAAGAGGATGTCGACAGGACCGTCACCCACAATGGCAGTGGCGAATCTAATGTTGAAATGGAAAGAAAGGATCTGGAGAGAATCGGCTCTATTGCTGCCCTCTACCTGAAAGCTCGACCTTGGGCGAATACAATCCTGGATGCTGGCGATACTATGGCTGACTGGACGGTTTACTTGATGCTACCTAAGCACAAGTCAACGGGCCGTGGTCGCTGGGATTGCCTGAAATCCACACTCAACTCCCTCATCATCAGACACCAACTCAAAGAGGTGGGCAAGCTCTTGCCCCCTGTGGACGAAAAGGTCGTCGTCCTAGAGGGGTCTTACCAAGATCAGTTGTCCCTCAATATCTTCTCGATGATGATCATTTTCAACTCGGTTCAGTCACAACGAACCGACATGGATTACTTCTTTCACCCAAAACAAAGGAAAGCTCTCCTTCAAATAGTTCACAACCTAAAGCAGGCAAGCTTCTTTGGTGGCTCCTTCTTCTCCAAGGATGAAATTTCAAAAGCTGTTGAAACTGCAGAAGGTTTCTTGCGCGACAAGAAGGTTCCCATTAGTGCTGAAGATCAACACCTTCTAGAGCACGCCATCAAACTTGGACATACTGCCTTGGAAAACAACATCAGAATGATAACAAACCAGTTTCATGAGATGCCAGCCTGTGTCGATGGCTTCCCCGACGGTTTCGGGGCCTCGTGGTCTTTAGATGGCGAGACAGGAGATGGCATGTGCAGCTCATCCAGCATGCTATTAGCCCTCCAGCAGCTCATGTACAAGTCAGCTTCAAAACCAGAGGAGCTCAATTCGCTGCTCAATGGCGCCCTAATTCAGAAAGGTGTCGATGAGAGAGACCGGCTGTTCCAGGTGCAGCAGGACGATGGCCCTGGCTCCTCCAGGCAACATTCCCAAACTCTGGCTGGAAATACCAAGCTAGGAGATGACAGTCACAGAAGCCTACGGTCACACGGAACCAATGGATTGAAACGTGGAGAGATGGAAGCCGTCGATGGTTCTCTTGGTCCATTAGAAGCAGCAAAGATCACGTCGACTGCATCAGCTAAGCTCACCTACTTGATTGATAGCATCCTCAAGTATCAAGAGCAAGAAAAGATGATCATTTTCTACGAAAATGACAACGTCGCATGGTACCTTGCCAGCATGCTCGAAGTTGTAAGTGCGGTGTGCATCACCAACGATTTGCCACTGACCATGCGCAGCTCCAGATTCAACATCTCATCTACGCCAAAGGGCTAACCACGGAGAGGCGAGCGCAATATGTAACTACGTTCCATCAGAGCCCCAAGTTCAGGTACTTTTCTTGCCCGTTTCCATAGCGTTATCTGCTAACGGTAGATTTAGAGTTCTTTTGATGGACATCACCCAAGCAGCATTCGGTCTAGACATGAGAGAAGCGTCCAGGATCTACTTCATCAACCCCGTTCTCAATCCCCAGGTTGAGGCGCAGGCCATTGGCCGTGTAAGGCGCATCAGCCAGCAGAAGCCGGTTTCCGTCGAGACGCTAGTTTTGAAGAACAGTATCGAGGAGGTGATCCTCGAGCGAAAGCAACACATGACGCAAGCTGAACATCGGCAAGTAAAGTCGATATTAGATGTTCGTCCGATCTATGACTGGATCAAGAACGCCAAGATCATTCCACTACCCGAGGACAAAGCCACCAAGGAAAGCCAGATGGCGCGTCTGCATACGCCTCAATACGTGTTTGGAAGAGGCTTTGGCCGCACCATGCATCCCGATGACGGCTTGGTACTGGATGATTCTCCAACGAGGAGGAGGACTGGTGGGGTAGAGCCTGCCGAGTCTTGGGAGGTGACGAATGGATTGAAACGGCAACATGAGCTTGGCCCAGGTGCAAACAGCGAGGTGCAGGTTGAAGGTCAGGCGTCGTCACCCGATAAGCGAGATCTTGCCGCGCGTCCGGCAAGGAGAGTGCGGTTCACTGTTGAGCCGGGTGAAGAGTGAAGCGAAGGTGATCGACCATGTTGGAGCGGCTGCAGCGTTGCGCCACCCGTCCCCCGCGCCAAGCTGGTGGTGGATGGCGAACTAAAGTTTCAGAACCAAGTTTGCAACTTGGTAAAGAACATTGCAGAGGAGGTGTTTGGAGCTCGGCGTCATCGACAGAAGCTAGAGGGCAATTGCGTTCAGTCGAAATGTGTTTTGGCGTTTGAATAACCAGATTTTTGGCACTATTTGCAATTGCACGGCTTCAGAGCTAGACCATGATGGTCTCCAATATCAGACTGTGGTAGGTAACCAGGGCATTTTCGTTGTCTAAGACAAATCGTGGAAGAAGGATGATGAAAATATGACATCTTGATGTCTGATACTGTACAAGAGAGGTTCTGGCATCTTTCGCTGTTAGGGAACCCCTGCTTTCATTGTGGCCCAGGGCTGTCACGAGGCGAAGGTGGAAGAAGGCAACGCTGACTGAAGGATAGATCGCTCGATTCAGCGAGGATGTAAGCCCTACCGACACTCAAGGAAGCGAGGCCCCGGTTTATGGCAATAGTGAAACGAACTGAACCACTGTGATTTCGTTATTCGATGGCTTCTCCACGTCCAGCAAACATTCCGGCGCACGGAGTTTATGTTGCGGTCATCCCGATAGCTCCCCGCATGGGATGCGCAACGTACAGGAGCCCATGTGCGGTGTGCGGTTGGAAGGATTCATGTGCATTTGAGCTCAGTTGCGGTCTAGAAATCACCAAGTCGACTGATGCGTGTGCTCGACATTAATAATAATCCAGAGCACGTTGTCGGCATCATTCACTCTGTTGGGTAGTCGGCCAAGATCATCTACCTGTGTGTGCAATTTCGGAGGCTTCATGCCGCCAGGACTTGGGACGAGCTCGACAATATAGATTTCCGCTATTATTCATTGCATACTTGGTCAGCGTGGAATATTGATTACTTGGGGTCCAAGAACCTGTTCCCTGCTTCCCGCTCTACTACGACACTAGTACACAAACCGGGAAGGGTTGAAGGGAGTATCCCGTGCCCTGCTCTGATCTTTGAGGAGCGGCTGGGATCCCTGGCTGAATCGTGATGCTAGGGATGTTACACCAACAGAGGGAGCAGGATGGTTGCCTGTCAATCCGTCCCGTCTGCACGACCGGACGGATCGAGGGCTGGGAATCGGATTGTCCGACAAGACAAGCAGAGATGGAGCTTTATCCATCAGCCTGATCCTGGTGGCCCCCAGTTCTTCGGCTGGAGCCCACCCCACGGAAGTTCCAACAAGTGGACAAGTACCCAAGACATTCAGAACGATTTTGCACCAGAGGGGTCATCAGACCCGCTGTCGCAAGGCGTGAGGCCATAAATCTCCGTGGTAGCGGATAGATACAGGGATATGGATGCTGGTTGTGCTCCTCGACGAGGTGCTGTACTATTTTTGAACAGCGAGCGGCCCATTGGCGGTGACCTCGTTCGCCATCAGCACAGCTCCTAATATCGCGGTACTCGGTACACATTGGACATCTCGACGTGTGGCTGGGAGATGGCGCAAAAAAGGCGCCGCTAAGAGGGAGGCGAGTTTGTCCCGGCGGCTGTCACGGCCTCTCCCTCATTGCTCTCTCTCTGTGTCTGATTTCGATCCCGGGCGCGTCTTGTCTTGTTGGCGTCGCTTCGGGTGCTAAAACCCCAGGTTTCCATCCAGGGCCGGGCAGAATCCAAAACACGGCAAAGCAGGGAACAGCTACAATGCTCGGGGCCAGGGGTGGGTCGTCATTGGCTCCGCCACGGTCGAGGACGAGGGCAGAGAGCGTTGTATTTCTTGGTTTCGTGCTGCTGGCAGAGGATAGGCTGGCTTCGGTTCGGCGCAGGATCCATGAGGGTGGCTCTGCTGTTTGTTGTTTTGTGTGAGATTCTCTCTCGTCAGGATCGATTGGCGGGCGATACTTAAGGTTGACGGTACCCGTTTGTTACTTGGTTCCCTCAACGTCCCGCGTTCCTCACTGGAATCCATTTCCATCTCGCCCAGACAACAGGCCCGAAGTATATCGACCCGAGAGACAGGTCTCAAAGGGGAACCCGTCATCAACACCACCAGCTCGACGACTAACGAACGGAAGACCTGGTTGCCGCCCGTGATGCATGTCTGAGTTTTTTTGTCCCGAACGCCGCAAGCCATGAAATCGATGCAGAGGCGTTTTATTGTGTGCGCTGCATGAGCTGAGACTACTGCTTGTCCTCCCTAGTGTCTGTCTGGGTTGATTCGGGCTCTATTGCTTTTCGGTGCCCTCTTCTTATTTCAGGTCGCGGCCCCCCTGGGAGCCTCATTGACCTGCTCTCTCATTTTCACCATCCTCCAATCTCGACAAGGCTCCTTGGTGTCGTTGATCGATCTGCGCCGGACGCTATTGTAACACCAACTCAAGCACCCAAGCACGCACCTTGTCAACCCCCCGGGGAACGGTTCGTCGATCATGTTCGAGGTTCCGCACAACCACCATGGCAAGGACTTCAAGCGCTTCTTCTCGCCCGGCCGGAGCTCCATGTCGGCCATTGAGGACAAGCGGGCAGACGAGTTCAGAAAGCATGTGTGGGCCGTCACCATGATCGACGAAGACCCCTTGTCGGGCAAGATGAACCGGCACTCTACTGACCTTGCGTGAGTTTCCTCTATTTCCTTTCTTTCTTTTTACCGTTCGTCAGCCATCATCAAATGGGGGTCCAAACTCTCTGGTTCCGCGCCTAGTCTGGGTCCAAGAGTGGTCCGTTGTCTCTCACGCACTTCCTCTCCCGTGTCTCTCTAGGCGGGCGTCCTGCATGACAGAGAACGCCTCAATCACACCCACAAATCTCGAATTAGCATCTGGCCATTACCCATTTTTCGGTATCCCTATAGTCTGCATTGTCTCTCCCTTCTCTGGTGCCCTGGAACAATGGATACCAGTGTCACCCTTCTCGGGAGAGTTCCTCCTTGTTGCTGAGGCAGACAAAGTTGTCGCCCTGTCAAACATCCGGAGACAATAAGGGCGCCTCCATACCTTGAGGCTCTTGTTCCCCTTGTCTTTCCTCTGCCGAGCACCCTAGTGTCTCACAATGCCATGTTGCACCCTGTCCGAGCGCTTGAGAGGGCTTCGGATGCGCCAACACCAAGACTCTGTTAGCGCGCGTGGGATGGGCGTGCTCAAGTCGTTGGTTTGATTAGCTGTCCACAATTTCCCCTGGTGGCGTTCAAGGTGCCTGGCAGCCTCGCGCTACGCACAGCCAAGAGCATCAGCCAGACTTCTTCGCATACGTCAGAACAGTTCTAGACGGAAGGACTTGAGGCCGAGTGTGCCTAGCTTGTGCGCCCTGGAGGGAGGGCCAAGGCGATGGAGAGTGGTGGTGTGTGTCCATTGGGGAGTTTCCATTATGTATATGCCATTGTCTTTCCCTTGAACCTTGAGCCTTTTTTTCCCACAGTTTTCCAGAACTTTTCCTCGTCATTATTGTCCTTCCTTTAACTGACGGCTGAGACTTTGTGAATAGTCGTCCTGGCCCTAACAAGCTGAGATCCAAGAGAGCGTCTGCCTACGCTGCTGCTGCTGGACCACCGCCGGTTAAGCGAGGGAATGACAAGAAGCCCAAGGACGAACCGAAACACGAGCCGACAATGAAGGAGCCTACAGTCACTGTACAGCCAGTGCACCCGCCATCCTTTGGTGCTTCACCTACGGACTTGTATCCGGTCAAGGAGAATGTCATGATGGAGGGGTTCCTGGCCAAGAATGAGTCCTCGACAACCATCAAGCAAGACCTACCTCGCACCTCGTACCCATTATACCCAACCTATGCCGTCTTGGAAACACCACTGGCCGATCCCACAAAGGGCAGCGGGCTGTCTGCGATCAAGCTCAACCGGCCTCGCAAGCTCTCCAACAACTCAACCACGACCATGTCGACGTTTCACTCAAGAGAGAGCATGAGCCTGAGTTCTGCCAGACGGACTCCATCTTGGGGAAGCAGAACAAGCGTCGACACAACCGACTCCATGGCTCACTGGCGTCCCGAGTACATGTATCAACGACCCATGCCTATCAAGAAGCAGGCTCCCGTCCGAGCGCCCCTCAAGCCGAACGAGCTCTTCTCGACGCTGCCCGTCGAGGTCCTTTCTCTCATTCTGGAGAAGCTCAGGGAGCTTCACGTTGAGTACAAGAGCGGGAGCTGTGCGACTTGCTGGATGCGTGACGTCTGCAACGTCTGCGTCGCCTCGCGCAAGTGGTACGGGCCCGCGCAAACCGCTCTGTAAGTCCCCCCATCGTGTTCTGGAATGCAACACGGAAGTAAGCGAGGGAAGGCTCGCCGAACCCGTGGGTTTCTTCTCTGGTGGCGTCTCATGCTAATTAATTCCCGGCCATTAGGTACGAAGACATCCAGCTAGTTGGCCCGGACTCGGCCGCCCACAAAAAGAAGTTCAAGCTGCCGCAGGGCGCGCGAGTCATGATGCTCCGGCGCGTGCTCCGTGCCAATCCCCGGATCGCCGCCACCGTCCGCAGGCTCAAGGTCCCGGCCCCCGACATGTCGGCCAAGGGAGCAGCCGGCGTCGCCGACTACGACAACCTTATCGCGACCCTCGTCATGGCGTGCCCTAACCTCGAGAGCCTGTCCGGTCTGTCGACGCCTTACGATCACTCCTTTAAGAAGATCTTTCATGCGCTATCGGCGAGGTCCAACTTGAAGGAGATGAACTGGCTGATCCAGGAGTCGCCGCATCAAAAGAAGCAGCGGATCCACTCGAGCACGCAGCAGCTTGGCCTGGTTATGCCAGGAGAGCTCAAGCCGTTCCAGGAGGCAACATTCCTGGGCCATCATGACAACTGGTCCCGGCTTGAGACCCTCACCATCCACTGCCTTCCCGGAGCAACTCTTACACCTGAGAACCTCCTCACATCGACGCTCAGCTATCTCCCTAAGCTGAAGCACCTTCACCTGTGCAACTTGCCCCCGAACAGCTTTGACGACACCACTCTCCTCGCCCTCCCGCCGCTCCAGACCTTGACGCTCTCCCACATCAGCGGCATCACCTCCAATGGCCTCTCCACATTTGCGACTCACTCCTCGGGCCTCCCTCTCCGCAAGCTCACTCTTCGCCACACACCCTTGACTTCTCTAGCCGCCCTCGCCCGCATCCTATCCAACTTGAGGTCTCTCGTCAACTTCTCCCTCGTTCAGGCTTTCCCACCCGTCATGCCGGACGACGACACTTTTGCACTGTGGATGATGCCTTACCTGGCATCCAGTAGCATCCAGAAGCTGCACTGGGACATCACGAGCCATGCTTCGTGCCTCAATGCGGCAGATGACACCCTCGCACGGAGCATCGCCGCGGGGGGCTTCCCAGCATTGACGACCCTGAGGGTCCTTAACGATCCGGATGGCCTCTTCCAGGAGCTCTGCTACCCCGTGGAGAGGATCGACCTCCCCGTCGACCGGTTCCGGATCACGGAGCAGTCCGGAGACTCGTCGCCCTTCACCCTCACCCCCAGCTCCTCTACCAGCTCCATCTCCCCAACCCGCCTTTTCAAGTCTTCGAGCAACTCCCCGCTGGCCTCGCCACGGACCCCGATATCTCCTTTTGATGACTTCCGCCATGCACCCTTCACCAGCCTCCACACGGCACGCCTCGCCGCCCAGGCTCGTCTCGAAGCGGCTCGTTCCCGACCTCGCTTCACCGTCAACGTGGTCGACGAGGACGGCACGACGACAAACACCTTTGCCATGGCCGGCTTCATCGGCACTCCCGGAAGCCCTATCAAGTACCACCTCGTCTCCGACCCCGGAACGACAGACGACAAGGGCGGCCTCGTCGACGTGAGAGATCCCGACCCTGACGGGGGCGAGAGCCTCGCCGGTGGTAGAGAGGGCTGCACCGGGCGATGGAACATGCGCGACGGCGTCGTAGCAGACAGAAAAGAAAAAGAGAGGTGGTGGCACACTGAAAGAGGTCGATGGACAAAACTTGCCCTATGATGGATGAAAAAAAAGAAGAAGAAAATTCCTACTGGCGTTTGATGATGATGTTTTGGGATAATTGTTAATAGGCTGGAGTCGCAGGAACACCACAAGACCTTTTGTGATCGACGACAGCCATGTTTTATGATCTTACGGCCGACCATGGATAAACAAACGGACTCGGAAACTCATGTTGGGTCAACGCAGGCATTACGATACGGAGTTTGTGTTTCAGGATTCACACAGAAAAAGGACATAAAACCAGGCATCTAGTAGGATAGGCAAAGATTGAATATGAAGATAACTTGGCCATGGACACGCGATTTCAATAATTGGTTCATACCGAATGATAGAATTCGAATAGGGCGATGCCTGAACTCAACCATGGTGTAAACATACCCTCGTAATCATCTTACATCATGTGTCATCCATACTGTCAACAACCAAATCACTCAAGTCACCGAATTAACAAACGCGCAATTGATGCAAACAATTAAACATTTATCCATCTGATTATGTGGACATCGCTCTATCGACCATGTCTAAAGTATCCTGCCGACTACATCTGTGTAGATTTTTTTTCTCATGCTAAGTCGTTAAAAAGAAGTTTTGCTCTTCTTGCCCAGATCTCCTTCCAAAGCTATGTGTGTCTGTGTGTAGTATGTGTACGTACGTATGAAAAAACAGAGAGCCCTTGAAATGCAAACCAAACATGTACCAAGCCGGACAAGCTCTCACAAGAAAAAAGGAGCCAGGGCCCAAATTATGGTTGCTGCGATAGAAAAGGAACGGCACTCCAGTGCCGGCAAAAAGAGACCAAAAAAAAACCCCCCGATGCCCAATACAACACCATGTACAAGGACAGGAGGGAGCTCCAGAGCCCTTTTGGAGATCTCAAGTAAGAAAAAGTTAGCAACCCTCGTCACACGCTGATCTAGAAAAATCCCCTCTTTTTCTTGGTTTCCTTTTTGGCTGAGCTGCCCAGAATGTCGTCAAAGGTTGCGCCAGATTGCTCCGGGGGAGGGGAATCTGTCTGGGGGTAGCCATGTGCGTTGCCCATAGCAGCCAGATTGCCCACTGATGAGTTTCGAGAGCCAAGGATTGTGCTGGCAGGTCTTCCACCAAGGGAGCTGCTACGTTCTCCAAAGGGGCTCGGGGGCTGAAGAGGTACGGGCTCGAGACCCAAGGCAATGC
>JAADYS010000512.1:0-13979 GCA_012931995.1 Fusarium albosuccineum | reverse complement strand
CAGGTCAAGGGACCCCCCTACCTGAGGTACGAAGGTCAGGGGGGCCGACTTTTAGGCCCCCCAAGTAGAGGCTAATGCACCCCGCACGTAGCAGAGCTGATGCACGAGCCAGCGAGAAAGACGTCATTGCGAGATCTGCATGGGAATTTACGAATCGGCGCCGCCAAGAATATCTGGATAATCTAGATCCTTCGAGACGGTGCGCAACATTTCCGCCCCAAGCGCTACTTTGTATGCCTATGTATGCGAATAGATCTATGTGGCGACGTAAGAACGTGCTTGTGAATGGAACATATGAAATGCCTACACTCAGTATCGAGTTTGTTGAGTTGCTGGAAATGAGTTCTTAAAAACTGCGTTGGACATTTTAGGGTAGCTAACCTCGCCCAGACCGGATTACGGGAAACTTAACAGTGAACGACAATAATGAAATGCGTATTCTAGATATTATTTAGAATAATATAGTTTCCAACAGACACTATCTCAACATTGACAGTTTGTACTATGAAAACTCCAAGTCCCTCGAAATATCTCCCCAGCTTGCCCCAGCCATGTCAGCAAAGTAGTTGGACTTTGGACTCCACAGTCCAGTTCCGCCCTTGGGGAAAACAGCCCCGGCATTCTTAAGATACGTCGAAGATAAACTCATCATAGGCTTTACTGGCATATCCTTGGACGAAGTGTTCCGTGGCACGGCAATACTGGCGTTTCGCTGTCGCATCTGTTGCACGATACGCACGAAGAGTCGCGCGCTAACATCCGCCCCGAGTGTCCAGGATGCATTCTCGTAACCCGTCATGAAGAGCAGGTTAGGAACATCTTGTAGCATGGCCGCTCTCCACGCAAACTTGTCCGCCACGTTGAAAGGTTGGCCATCTACCATGAACTTAATTCCTCCACCGAACCGCAACTTCAAACCGGTGGCCGTGACTATGACGTCCGGGTTCAGGACAGAGCCCGACTGAAGCACAATGCTCTTCTCAGTCACTGTCTTGATCGTATCGGTCACAACATCCGCCTTGCCTGAGCGAAGAGCAGCAAAGAAGTCGCCGTTCATGCAGGCGCAGAACCGTTGTTCCCATGGGTTGTATCGGGGTTTGAAGTGAGGGTCCCAGCTAACATCAGGAGGGAGCTGCTTGATGGTGACTTGTTTGATGATTTTCTTGGCCAGCCCAGGGCATGATTTGCACAGGAGTGTTGTCAAATAGCTCCTGAAGAGCCACAAGAGCCTGTTGAGAAAGTGGGCGAGGCTAGCTGGTAGGATGGTGAATAGAAGAGTCGTCAAGAAACTATTAGATGGCAACGGGAAGATGTATCCGGGGCTCCTTTGCAACATGGTGACCCGTCTCGCCCTATCGGACATGGATGGTAGAATCGTGACAGCAGTGGCACCGCTGCCAATGACAACCACGTTTTTGTCTGTATAGTCGTAGTCCTCGGGCCAGAATTGGGGGTGGATGACTTTTCCTTCAAACTTGTAGATCCCTGGAATCACCGTCTGGAGTGGTGTTTGGTAGTCGTAGTAACCAGTGCCGAGAAGCAGGAATCGGGCTTGAAAGAGAACGGCCTGGTCCTCATCCGGTCGAGTCACCTGAAGCTCCCAAAGTTTCTTTTTGGAGCTCCAGCTTGCCGCTGCCACAGTGTGTTTGTAACAGATGTGATGGTCGATGCCGGCTGATCTGGCGGAATCGATCATGTAGTCTTTGATCTTGTCGCCGGCAGCTAGCGACTCGTTGTGCTTCCACGGGCTCCATGGGAAGCCGAATGTGAAAATATCAGAGTCTGATCGAATACCGGGGTATCGAAACAGATCCCATGTGCCTCCGATCGAGTCGCGTCCCTCGAGGATCGCATATGACAGTTCGGAGGGTCCGTCGGTTTGGATTCGGTAGGCGGCGTTAATACCAGAGATGCCTGCTCCTATGATGATAACGTCAAAGAACGTGCCATTTTCAATCTTGGAGTTGGAGGCTCGTTCATCTGAGTGACCGTCCATAGCGTCGGAAAAAAAATATGGCTGATCAGAATGGGTGGTCGGAAGGTGATGGAAAATGAAGTTGGCTTTTAGGAGTTTGCATTAATGAGGAGACTGTAGATATCCAGTTTCAGAAAAAGACATAATATGGTTCAATGACGATCATATATTGCCTAGACTACACTGTTCAACCGTCATGGACCAGGTGGCGTGACACATAATGGAGCCTCGGTAGCCCACGTCGTAGTCTTGAGTATGCTATATGCTGGGTCCAATGAGACACCCGGTTATGGCCTAGTTTCCGAGACAATTATCAAAAACATGTGAATTAGTTCGCAATTATCCGGCTTCTTGTTGGGAACGGCGTCTAGTGATCTGATCGGGCTTGTCCAAGTTGCCTCCATTCCGTCGGAGCACGGGATGACGGGGTCCGCGGAGCCAGATACAAGATCGCAAGCTAAACTGCTCAGGGAACCCCATTCGAGGGGTGCCTTGTCATGAACGAATATTGCGGGGAAAGTCGTGTCAAGTACCTCGGTGTAGTCGACGATCCCCTCCATCTCGGGCTAGGCAACCCACCAAGACCCGTCAGTTGTTAGCGCGTGTGGTCAGGTCAAGCTGCTGTGGCCCGGGCATGTCGACGGAGCCGAATGCAACCACGCGACAGGGCTGTCAAGATTGCATTGCTGTCAACTAGCAAGGAATCACCTGTTGCTCCGATGCTCCGTTCCGCTACTGACATGCAGTTCAGCCGTTGAAGACCCCGACATCATGGCATGTACGTCATCACAAAGTGGGAGTTCCAGTGCCTTTGGAGTTTATTTCATGTGAAATTGCTGATCTAGGAGACAGGCTACCTGACTTGACTTACATGCCCCTCAGTTGTAGCTCCGTAGATTGATGCCCGCAGTCTCGATCAAGAAATCCCTTGCGTGCTCTGCTGCCTTTTCTGCCTCGGCTCCAAACCCAATCCTAGGCCCCAACAAAAGAATGTCGTGGGGGCATCCTTCAGAGATGTCCATGTGAACCGTCCAGCCGTGCTTCTGGTAACGTTCGCAAAAGTCCGTGATGTCGTGATAGAGAACTTCGCGGCCTCCTGCGTTGACGAACATCGGCAGGTTTACGTCGACCTTGAAGGGGTGACGCAGCGGGGATAGGTATGGGCCCGACGGGTCAACCTTGCCAAACTCCGAGACGGTCAGGGCGCCCCATCGGCCAAACTCTTTGCTCAGATAATCCGTCTTGTAGTTGGGTGACTTCGTCATGTCCTGCTCGAGAGCGCCGCTCACATCAACCCAGGGCGACCAGAGAGTGACCGCTCTCGGGAGTGGAATCTCGTCCTGTTGCCCATATTCGTGGATGTATCGCAACAGCCCAAGTGCAATATTGGCACCCGCCGAATCGCCAGAAAGAATGATCTGGTTGGCCGGGATGCCTTTGGTCTTGATCAGAGAGAGGTATGCCGTGAGGGCGTCCTGCAACGGGGCTGGAAAAGACCCATTCTTACTACTAGACAGACGATACTGCGGCGTGCAGACATGAGTGCAGCCCGTGTGCCGTATAAGAGTTCGAGCTAGGTAACCGGTGTCCTCGTCGCGGCCGTTTCCAATGACAAAGGCGCCTCCGTGAAAGTGCAGAGCAACCGTCATATCCGGGCGTACCAACTCAGCAGGCGGCGGTCGTGCGGGTGTCCAAGTCATGCCCAGCTGTGCAGGTTGAATGAGAACATCTGACAAGACTCCCCTATAGAGCTTGGGAGGCCTCGGGGCGACCACTTCGAATCGGTTCTTCTCTCGTCCTTGACGAAGATTCAGCCTGTCTCCGGCCTTTGTGAGCGACCAGTAAAGCAGCAGTAGTTTGACCACGCGCATGCGAGCAGCCTGGTTGAATGACCACTGCCGCGATGGCCGTGCCCGAGGAAGTAGGCAGAGGGCAACATCGATCCCGAAGTGAGAGAGTAGCAACGGCGAATATAGAAGGACATAGATGTAAGTAATAAGTGCTTTCAGGGGAGCATCAGTAGCCATGGTGAAAGGTTATTACTGGATCAGCAGTTGTTTCGTTGGGGGACGCAGGTTTAGGAAAGATTGGTAGGATGGGGAAGGCTTTCCGTGAAGTGCGAGGGGTGCTCCTCTTATATATTCCGCCCGCGCCATGTGCACTTCGGTCAGCTTTTAATCCTAGCCGAGTGACGAGCAGGGAAGACGGCCCAAACCACGAGTTCTGGCTATTTGATGCAGATGTATTCAGCTAAGACAGGCTATAAATTTAATCTACGCTCAATCTGCCTTGGTATTAGAGGTATAGTGAGCTCGCCAGTTGTCCTCCACCGTCCACCTACTGTCGCACTGCGCCTTTCCCAATACTGTCACGCAGCAGCTCTTGGAGCCAAGTCGGCCATCCTCTAATTCCCGAAATGCCTGATGCAGATCGTGGGATAATAAGCTGGCCGCCCCTCCGGCTTTTAATCTGCGCCACAACCTCGCTGGCGATTTGATCGCTCGTTAGCAGCCGAACGCCCGAGCCTTCGAGTCGATCCACAAAGTCCTCGACCAGAGGAGTTCTGACAAAGTTGGGGTGCACCACGGTTGTCAAAACATTTGGAGACTTGTAAAAGTGCTTAAGTTCACATGCCAGAGACTCGTGAAATGACAATGCCCCGGCTTTGGTAGCCGCGTAATCTGCGCCGGTAGGAAGCGCAACGAAAGACGCGATGCTTGCTACTGTGACAACGTGACCCTTGTTCAGCTGGATCATGCGAGGCAGAAACTGCTGAGTGGTGAACCACAAAGACATGACATTGACACCAAAGATCCTGCGGAGGAATGACTCGGGCATCTTGAGAATGGGAGTCGGTTGGGTGATGCCGGCGTTGTTGATGAGGATGGACGGATGCCCCAGTTCCCGGCGAAGAGCGTCGGCAGCTTCTGCCACAGACTCGGCAGAAGTAACATCGCACCGGTAGAAAGCAATTTGCGGGTTTGCTTGCATGTCTTTTGGCAGGTCTTGGACATCCAGGACAGCGACTTGAATACCGAGGCTAACGAGCCTCTCGACAATGCCCTTTCCGATCCCACTTGAGCCACCGGTGACGACAGCAATTTCCTTGGGCCAATCCCAGCCTTTACTGGCTCTCAGACGCCAGGAATTGGCTGCCATGGTGTTGAGAGTCTTGTTCAAGTACCTGAGAACGCCCAGGCCCACAAGGACTTGCAGAACAGTCTTGATAGTCGCAAGATTAACCGATGCTGCGACTGACTCTGGAAGTTTGCTTATAACAGGAGCAAGAACATCGTGGACGGAATCAGGAGCATGGGTGGTTATGAGAAGCAATGGGCCTGATAGTAAGGGAGAGAGAATAACTCGGCCAAGCTGGGCGACAATCTCAATCGCCGGGGAGTAGAGTAGTGAAGTCATAGTAAGGTTGTGTACGGGAAGTAAAGGGTAGGGATAGGTATACTGAAGCAGGATTTTGGGCGCCGAGCATACTCACATTTGCATCAACAGCAACAATCACATTTTATATCATTACTTACTGTGTTGGCATGATATCGTGTGACTTCACTTCCCACCTTGGTTCCCCAAACGGCCCCACGGCAAAGAGTCAAGGCGATGAGGTTCAGACGCTGCCGAGGTCCAGCTGGAACCCAACAGAAGAGTCGCAAGCTAAACCAGAATCAGGAGCCTAGTCGTGGCTGGCTGCGTCATTGGCTCTTTGAGTTTCGCGACGCGTCGATCTCGGCTCAAACCCCTGTCAACCATCACCCCCTGCCGCGCTATTGATCTTCCTTGTCAACCCGTTGCCCGTCCCGTCTCCTCTTTTCCCCAGATTCCGCAAGTCCTCCGGCTCCGTTCTCCGCATTCTGCATCGTCCGCGGGCGCCAGCACCGAGATCCTTGAGCTCTACACGCTCTGACATCAGCATCGTCAGTTCGAGATGGTCTTCCCAGGCCGCTTCAGCACGGGCTGCTTGCGCTGTCGCCAACGCAAAGTGAAGGTGAGGGAATATCTGGCTTCTCCAGAACCACCAGTCTCCTGCTGGGC
The DNA here is from genome assembly GCA_012931995.1 of Fusarium albosuccineum. Taxonomy (NCBI): domain Eukaryota; kingdom Fungi; phylum Ascomycota; class Sordariomycetes; order Hypocreales; family Nectriaceae; genus Fusarium; species Fusarium albosuccineum. Next base: position 7,960 of record JAADYS010000512.1, on the reverse strand, counting down.
AATGCTAATAATCACTCATGTAAAGTGCGATGAAGCCAAGCCCACCTGCCGGAGATGCTACAACTACGGGAAGCCCTGCCTGGGATACACTGATCAATTCCACTTTCGACATTCCTCTACGCAGAAACCTGGGCTCAATAAAGCCTCACCAACCGTGACGAGCCAGGAAAGCGACTCCCCCAGACCTCGCCGGCGGGCGAGAAGTGTTCATCAAGGAACGGACGCCCAACTTCCTGTAGCCATCGTTCGACAGCCTGCGCAATCATACGATAACGTGTCTCTCACATACTTCGTACGTCGCTTCGTGTCGCCTGATGAACCCGACGGGTTCCCTGGCCACTTTAGCTTTCTCCCCGATCTCTACGACCACTACAAGCATGGTCTGCTGGAAACGGCGACCCTCAGCGTCGCTCAAATGGCGGCGTACAACCAATTTGGAGGCCAGGAACTCCGGACGCACTCGTTTAGAAACTATGGTCGTGCCATTCGAAGCTTGCAGGAGAGCATTCGGTCACACGACCAAGCCATTGACGACAAAGTGATTGCAACTATACTGCTGCTCTGCACCTTCAAGGTACTTATTATTATTCTCTATCTCTCCACCTGTTGGCATTGTCGCTGACCTCGAAATAGGACATCAGCGGAGAGGGTTTGGGTGACCCAAAGGAACACGCCCCCGGGCTTTTCTACCTGTTGGAGAAGCGGGGACCGGGCCAAATCGGTACGAGAAGAGGGGCTGAGCTGTTCCTTCTCGCTCTTCTGCGGCTGGTAAGTAACGTTGATATCGTAGCGACTATGCTGTGACTAACCAAGACTATCACAGCAAATCTACTCCTTTTTACACGAAGACGACACGTACTCGGACCCCGGTGCTATAGCTACAGTCATGGGTATCTTTGATCCGCTCCTGCGGGCCCTGGCCATGATGTCAAGAACCTTGTCACTGCGGCATCGCCTGTCAAACCACATGAGATGCGCCACGCCGAACAGGGAGGAGGAGGATGTTGGGCCAGATTCACAAAACAGTACCGTGTCTGAAGAGGATGAGCTTCTGCTACAAGAGTGTTTTGAAATGCTCGACCAGTTTCACCTCTGGGACGAAGAGGCCCCGTCATACTGGCATAGCACCTTTGAAGGCCGCGCCGCGCCAACTGCCCTAGGCGAAATGGGCTCTAGGATGACGTACTGCGATTCTGAGACTGCATGCATCATCATCTTGATTCGGTCCGCACGCCTCATCCTCCTATTAACAATGCTGCTGTACCACAGCCAAATCCAACATGTCCAGGGAACGGCTGACAACTCGTACCGTGACCTCTGGGCAGAGTGCATCCCCATCCTGGAGGCGGACGTAGGAAGAGCCATCGAAGATATCTTAGCAAGCGTCCCATTCGCCCTAGGAGATGTCGACCCATGTGGACGGCCCACCACCATGCTGTACGATGGGGCAGCGGCAATTGTCATCGTCCACTCCATCAGGCTAGTCTCGCACTGCGCGTATGCAACACCAGACCAGCTCAGAAAGGCAAGTGAGATTTTAACCAGAATGAACTCGATGATAGGGATCAGGTCTGCGGTTGGATTTGTAGAGGGAAGGATGTATGAAACGACATGGACACAGGAGCAAGAATTCCTTCGCCCTCTTGCGTCCTCGTTATTGGCGCAGTGTCAAACATTGGATCAAGCTGAACCAAGTCTCACATGTCTGAATTAATATGACCTTTCTCTTGTTATTTGCACTACTGTACCTAATTTCAAGATACCGTTCTGTCTATTTCTTAGCGTCCAGGTCATGGTTATGTATCTGTATCTCACTCTTCCTTTTGGTACCAACTAGTCTCCTCCAGTCTGCCCATGATGATATCATCTCGTTCCCAAAGAATCATCAGCGCTGGGAAGATGGGACCACCCACCAAGGTCCAAAGCAGTATCTTCAGGCCCCTGGCTGTGGCACTTGAGGACCCACGTGCCATGCTCAGCTGGTAGCTAGCCCAGATAACCATTGAAGCACACGTACAATAGACGTCCCACCTCAAGAACGACACCACAATCTCCCTGGAACTCGTCACAGACAAAGGAGGGTCTAAGAGCGCCAGGGTAGGAGGATCCGTAAGTGAAGTGAGACCTAAAATATGATATCCTGACACCTGAGGGATCAGATTCCCAGTAGGCGATGCCAAAATAATTCCCAACACTATCAAGTGCACACCCATGGTCAGAGAGGCAATGAAAGTGTAAGCCCGGTCCAGGGCCCTTCGGCACTCTTTGGGGTTGATGTGAGCTGTGTTATTGGCTTTCCCCCGTCTGCTTCGGCAAAAGAGACCAGAAACAGTCTGGATTGCCGTTTGATACAAAGGGAACGGTTGCCAAAGAGCGACAGCAATGTACTTTGCCTCTCTAGAAAGGACGTTGAGCAGCGGCAGACAAAGCCCGATAGTTGGTAGAACGTAGGATATGACGGTAGATACTGGCAAGAGAGCGAGGTCACACGGATCCGCGAGTATGGAACTTGGCTGCATGGTCGGAGGGGATAGCAGTAGTTGAAGAGTCAGATAGATCGGGGCGATAATCGTGATGGTAACACCTTGGAATATGATTCCAAACGTCCCAGTCCTGTGCATGTAGTTGGAACTCAGTTGATGCCTTTGGCAAATTCTCTGCACCACATACCAACTCAAGATGGTACCCCGGCTCCCTAATCTCAAGCCTTCAAGGGCCATGAGGTACCACGCAGCGCCAAACTGCGCTGCCAGATATCCAAAGGCAAGCAAGGCCTCAATATCGACTCCTTCCATGGCTGGATCGCTCCTCAGCCCTTGAGAGAAGAACTCAAGGAGGACTTGGATCAAGGAATCAACCTGGGCAATGCCCGTGTGGCGTGTTGAGAATGACGCTACAGAGTTGGACATATCCAGAACGCACCCTGAAAGGGAGGGAGGTTCAGCGACGCAAATACGTACGGCATCGAAGAAGCCATGGTAGTATGACGTAAATATGCTAGCGTAGCCTCCTAGGAGTGCACAGCTTAGAATAAGGCAAATGGTAATTTTGGGAGCCATTGCAAGAGATTAATCCCAATGTTGCTTTGCGGGTGCCTCAGCAGAATCTTGTGAAACAAGAAGAGGATCGTTTCTGTCCAAGGCGGTTCTTGAGGATTCTTGTCTCATGTAATTCGTCCCTTGAAGACAATTACTCTTCATCTCTTCTGCCTATCTGCGAATACCCATGTGTATTCGGCGTTGTCACGATGTCCGAAGCTGTTGGGGTACAATTTTGAGCCAACCACCATTTTCGGCCTAGGTTGCGAAATTCTCCGTCTTGAAGCTGAGGGGAAGTGGTCGAGCTATTGACCATATTCGGCACATGTGAATACCTAGAGCATGTGAAAAAAGAATTGACAGCTCGAATTGGAAATGTCCGGCTTTGACAGAATGCATCCATGTCCAGGTCTTCACGAAGCTCTCCCCTCCCCATGACGTTATCACCACCATTCGCATTCTAAGCCCAATTCGGATCCCCTTTGCGACCTGCATTAGCCCAGGCCCTCTAAGTGGCCGGTCGCATGACCGCCGATCGCTATCAAGACCTAGTGGTACACAGCGGTACCTCGCAACTCCGAAGATTACCATTGCTACCCCTGCAAGTGTTGAGAAAAGGGATTCTCTATACCCGGATTGCTGGGCCCAGGTTCAAGAGCCGAATGCTTGAACATCGACCACGCAACGGGCTACGACATGTTCACATGGAGACACGCGTTCAACTTTTGCGCCCATTATGTTGGGGCCTAACCTTTGTCCATCATCTCTTGATCTTTTACGTCCTAAGGTCTTGGATATAAGGAGCAACATTTAGCAAAAGTTTATTCGTTGTATAAGGAATATTCTTCGTTTACCATGACCATTTAACAAACTCGGCTATATACCCTGCGCATCAACCACCAGACCATTGCATGACTGCCGTCGCATCTCGTTCAACATGGCTGTTCTATCCAAGCTTCTCAGCTTCCCGAATCTGACACTGGCTGCGATACCCGAGTCTCTGCTTGCCATCAAGTTGTTTCCGGACTACTACGGTTCTCAAAGCCATATAGCTGCCGTGGCCACCATTTTGCTTGCCAATTATGCTTTCGGGATCCTCTTCTGGGCTTTGCTGTACCCGGTGCTCTTTAGCCCACTTCGCCGTATTCCTGGCCCAAGAGTAAGTAACTCAGATCCATTATCCTGGCTGTTTTTAGTGTGGCAAGCGTGTCTGTCGTCCATAGACGAGCTCGATTCTGACCCGCATGTTTCATAGGCGTATGTGAGCGCCGCCCATCGAGCCCTCGCCGTCGAGGGCAGGCCTTCAGGCGATCTTTTTCTGGATATCGTAGAGAAGTATCCCGGGGAGGACCTTGTTTCTCTCAATGCACTCCGAAATCAGATACTTGTTACGAATCCTCGATTACTGGCCGATGTTCTCGTTCATAGATGCTATGACTTCTCCAAGCCGAAGAGAATCAGCTCTTTTCTGCGTCACATCCTTGGTGACGGCCTCATCATTGTCGAAGGCGATCAGCACAAGTTCCTCCGCAAGAACACGACGCCTGCATTTCACTTTCGGCATATAAAGAACCTATATCCAATGATGTGGAACAAGGCGGAAACTTTGACGAGGACGCTGAATGAGGATATCACCAATACTGGATCACATACCATCGAACTGAGCCCTTGGGCAAGCAAGGTCACGCTGGACATCATTGGAATCGCAGGACTGGGTCGGAAGTTCGACGCTGTCGAGAAGAAGCAGGATCCACTTGCGGGCATCTATGAAGAGCTTCTTGAGCCCGACCGGGAAAAGCTCATCTTCTCCATGATGGCCTTGGCTCTTGGTCTACCTTTCGTTCGTCTGATTCCATGGAAGATGAATGACCTTTTTAATCATTTGACTGGCTCTTTAAACAAGATCTGCCGGCCAATGATTCAAGAAAAAAAGATTGCTATCACAGAAAAAGAGGATGACCATTTCGATGTTCTGTCACTGCTCATGAGATCTACCAACTTCTCTGATGAAGCACTAAAGGACCAACTCTTGACTTTCCTGGCAGCTGGGTAAGCCACTCTACATCCTTCGTCTTTACCCTCTCTTACAATTCAATAGGCATGAAACAACTGCATCTGCTCTCACATGGGCATGTTACCTACTAACCAAACACCCGGAAATCCAGCAAAAGCTTAGAGATGAAATCAACGAGGCCTTGCCTCAAGACGTCGAAAATGATCCCACTATTGATCTCGCTGGAGTTTTGGAGCCTCTTCCTTATCTGAATGGCATCATGCATGAGACGTTACGCCTTTACCCAACAGTGCCACTCACGATGAGACAAGCTCTCTGTGACACACAAATTGGCGATCAGTTTATCCCTGAGGGAACTGACATTATTATTTCAATTTGGTACATCCACCGTTCGCCGCAAATTTGGGGTCCAGATGCAGCGGAGTTCCGCCCAGAACGTTGGATTACCGAGGATGGGAAACCGAATCAGAACGGAGGTGCCAGCAGCAACTACGATTTCGAAACGTTCTTGCATGGGCCAAGAAGCTGCATTGGGCAAGGGTTTGCAAAGGCTGAGATGCGTTGCCTACTGGCTGCTATGGTGCGAGCTTTCTCATGGACGCTGGCGATGGACGACGCGTTGGTGTTGCCGAGAGGAGTCATCACCATCAAGCCAGAGAACGGCCTGTATCTGAAACTCACGCCGTTACCACCATCGACTTAAATGGGCAATTATTTTGTACTCTATGAATGACTGTTTTTTACATGTGCTATATAAGAATACTTTGAGCTTTCCGCTTTAGACTTCATGAGGACTCTCAACTAACTCAAGACTTTGCGTGGAGCCAGTCTGTGACGTCTCATGTCCGTAACATACCCAAAATGGGACTCCAGAACTATATCTTATGCACGATACGAAACATAGAGTTACTTTGACTCGATCATTCTGCTTCCGTAGTACAACTTTGCGTGGCTTAGCTTGCTCACCATGTGGCGCAAGATGGAGATACTGCTGAGCTGTCTTGCATGATTTGAAGGTGCCCCATGTGCACGTGGCATTTACGTTTAGATACATTCAGTTGATAAGATAATCGACAATAAGCTGCGATATCGGCGCTTGGACTTTCTGTGCTTCAGCCAGTTTGTTTGTCCTCGCTGTTGCCCAGAACTATAGAAGGCTCGCCCTTCTGACCGTCTAACGTCTGTATCTCATCAATTAATTTTGCCTCACGCTCCCCATATAACCCGATTTTGTACCACGGAAGAGAGAAGACTCTGTCCATAGTCTCTAGAGAACGTCCGGCGGTTTCCGGTATCGTGACCCAGACCCAGAGTCCTCCCACCATAGTGACAGCCGCAAACATCCAGAACGTCCCAGCCGAACCCAGTCCACCCTCCTGAGGTGAGAGAAGCATATTTGGAACTGCACGACTGTTTCCGTACGAGTTTGCAAAGTGCATGCACATGACTAAGGAAGACGACATGGCACGAATTCGCAGAGGGTATAGCTCAGCAGTCAAAAGATACTGCATGCTGTTCCAGCCGAGAGCCCACCCTACTCCAGACAAATAGATCATGACGACGGCTCCAGTGCCTGCGCGTGACTGAGAAGGTGTTGTCACGTAGGCCCCATCCGTGATCTGGGGAACAGCTGTTAGGAATGAAGCGACGTATAGCATGGAAATGGACTGAAAAGCGATGCCGATGAGGAGGGATTTCTTGCGCCCAATTATATCCACAAGGAACAGAGCACATATCAATGCCGATATCAATTTGACCACTCCAAATACGGCCGTCGAGAAGAGCGATTCATTCTGCCCCTTGATGCCGAGAATGGCAAAGAGATTGACGGCGTAAATGGTGATTGACGGGCCTCCAGACCATTGTGAAAGTAACTGCCCAATGATGCCAAGATAAATCCGGTAGAAATTGCAGTGTATCAGGAACATCTCCTTGAATAGGCCAAAAATTCCTACTCCCGCTCCGGCCTCTTTTTCATGGGCCAGTGAAATTTCGATTGCATTGACTTCGTTCCGGATATAGGGGTCCTCAGTTGGAAGATTGCGGATATGAGAGAGGCTTTCCACGGCGGCTTTGTGTCTCCCAACACTGACAAGGTATCGTGGGGACTCGTAGCCAAAGATGAAGGACATGACGAAAATGATGCCCGCAAACATGAGATGGAGAGATGTTGGAACTAGCTTCTCAGTAGCCGTTAGCTGAAAGGTCAGAGATACACATCCTTGAACAAGACTCACCCATCGGGCGTTGCCATCGGGCATATGTATCGCACAGCCCCAGTTCATAAAGTACGCCAGAACTATGCCCACGTATACGGCACCTGAGAAGAGGCACGTACAAAGCCCCCTTGCGGACGGAGGAGCGATCTCGGCAATGTAAACGGGGGCAACCACAGTCGTCTGGCCGATTCCCAAGCCAGCAATAAATCGTCCTGCGTATACTGCACCAAGATGTCCGTTATTACCCATGAAGATGGTGATGCCTATAGCCCACAAGGCGCAGAGAATCCGCGTCGCCCAGATTCGACCGACACGATCACAAACAATAGAAGCCCTATTCTCAATCAGCATAAGGAAATAGACGATGCGGGTTAACCTACAAAAGAGCACCCCCGACACTGCCGATATTCACCATGGCCACCACTTTGCCCTTGACAGGAACAGGCTGGCGTGCACATTGCCTGTTGAGGGTCCTGACTGGATCGAGATTTCGAATAAACCACAGCGTCAAAGCTTATAAATTACTGCGTCGATTATGGGTAGACACTGATTCACAAATGTACGGACCATACGGACTCTGTCTGGCAATCAAGTGTTATTATGTTAAATTCAATATCCTATAAACTATCAAGGCATAGTCCTCACATTGTGTTTAAAATTGAAGTATATTAAAGAAATTTAGTACTTTA
>JAADYS010000511.1:0-32543 GCA_012931995.1 Fusarium albosuccineum | reverse complement strand
TTAACACTTGCCGCTGCACTACAACCAATGCGCCGGCGGTCATTTCAAGGGATGGGACGGCGTTGCCGGGCGGAGATTCGAGGAGCCAACCAGCGACGTCGGAGATAGACGCTGTCCAACGAGCGAGCGAGCGTGAGAAGCTGTCGGGGAAGGTGCTGGGCGGGATTGGGAGGAACTTGAGGAAGGGACTTGGGAGGCCCGGTCCAATCCACGCTGATCTGACATGGAAGGCAACCTATCAATCCCCGTTAGCCTTTGTCAACAACCTCACTAACGCTCGACCTTTTTCGTCAACCTCGATCGATAATGTCATCACAGCGTCGTTGTGCGTTTTGTGCCCTAGACGGGCAAAGACGGGCGAGACGGGCGGGCGCTTTTGCTGCCGCTACCGTGGAAACGCCGTCGACTCGATGCTTCACTAGGCGTTCCGACTTCTGTACTCCGTATGTCGGAGGACAATCACTGATAATCACTACCAACTAAGCCTTGACCCGAGCCTTGCATCCCCTGTTATTGCGCCATATCCTAGCAACTGCTCCTGGCCTCATCCCAGCCAAAAGGCGCGTCGGGGGCTTCGTGGGTCCGTGGGCCCACGAGCGAGGGCCAGTCCGCCCCTTGGTTCAGCCCCTTTCGTCAGGAAGAGAAGAGGCTCTCGTGGCCCTCTGGCGCTTCACGGGCTTCAGACACTGCGGTGGTTGCGCGTCCTCGAACTCCTGATCGGCACCTGAGCATCAGGACCGCCGCACCTCGTGGGTTGAGCCGCCTGTCAGTCGCCACTCACAGCACAGCGCGGCTGTTTTACAGTGGGGGATGCCACATCCCGAGGCATCGGCCGTGGGATTCGTAAGTGTCCGGCGTCTGCTGTGTTTCCAGACTCGACACCAGAAGCGCATGCTGGTGCTGGTGCTGGTGCGGGCTTTTGAGCACCAGCGGATCGGTTCAGACAGTGTTCCGTACCACAAGCGCAGGTCTGTCCTGGAACTCAATGGATGTTCCGTCAGCAACTCTGAGTGAATCTTGGCTCTTTGGGGTTGGACGAATGAATTCGTGGCCCGACCCTCCTTTTCCGCCTTCTCTATCGACGCTTTCTCAACGTTCCCTCGACTCTCGACGACCCGTCTCGGATAAGCGAACCCCCAGCGCCAACGCGGCCACCCCCTTTCGGTCTGTGGGCGATTATCGGCTGCCCTTGAGAGGCTCTGAGAAGGACTTCAGTACCTAGCCCGGCGAGGGTCCTTCCGCCACGCGTCCTCTGGTCTCGCTCAAGTATTGATTTCCTGCAGCTCGGCTGGCTGGCCGATGTTGGTGTTGATACAAGTTAATGTTGGCCAAACCGAGTTTGCTGGGCGGCCAATGCTTCTCGCTATAACATCAGCTGCAAATACCTGACATGTAATCTCTAAGTTGGATGAGATTCTCCTCAATGCATCTTACTCCCCACCATCGGTCTTACTTCGACCAGGTTGGGTGGCGTCCTAAGAACTTTGCTGCCTCTTCCGGCCTAGGTTCAGAGCCGTTGGCTCTATTCCAACTACCAGCCGACTCTCCCAAGCTGACAGTTTTCTTCAACCGCTCACACACCGACGAGAATCCAACCGCTAGGTCGTATTCGGCCAAGATATGCCCTTGCCCTCCTCGTAACAGGCGCCACAGGTGGCACCTTCAAGCGCGGGCGAGCATCCACGGGAGCACCCCAAGGGGACGGCCCCACGAGCTTGACATTAATAAACAGCACTTGCTCGATGCCCGCAGCTAGATGGAGACCCCGTAACGGCGAGATTGCCAAGGGGGCTGCTCACTCGCTGACACGAACCAGCCTGGGCCGCTCTAGTGCGAGGAGGCAGGGGAGAGGCGTGCCATTGCTGCAGCCAGCTCTGGAATGGCCAGACCAAAGAAAGCCGCTTGCTGACATAGATGCAACTTCTTTATTAGCTCATCATCATGCCAAGCTCGTTATCTTAATGAGAATGAACCGTCTATCAACTTCCGGATCTTGTTCAGCAAGGCCTCTGCATATCTGCTCATAGCCCATTGCTTTTTCGTATTAAGGACCTCGGGGCTTTCAGCTCAAAATAGACACTACCCTCAAAGTCACCCGCAAACAACTCTCCACGGCAAGACCCTCCCACGTCATAATCCCCATTCTCGTGTTTCGCACGTGTAACGTGTCGCCGGAGATTCTTCTGACAGGCCAGTCAGTGGTCGAAGGCGATCCTTGACGGGGAATCTTGTCGGGATGCTATCCCACTGCCGGCACATTTCGAAGCTTGTCTGTCGCGATCCCGTTTGCTCACCGGGACCGGGGCTGGCCTTGCTCCCAGTTTCTCGCTACCTGAGATGGGTCTTTCTCATTTCCTTGCTAGCAGGACCTTGGTTCCCAATCGAAACTAGGGTCAACCTGCGGGCGACGGCGCCATCAAGCTGGCTTCTTGCGAGAGTAATCTCCATCTCGCGGGATAGCTCCAGTGTCATTTTGAACGAGCGGGTCCTGCGGTAGCGCCAATGCTTGTGTCCACCACTCATGGCATCCGATTCACCAGCCCTGCATGCCTCCCATGCTACAACGCGAAGCATATCGTCTTGTGTTGAGGTTTATCTCAGGAATCTTCATCTCAGTCTTTCAAGATTCCCGGCCCGGATTCCCCAAATCCGACCCCAGCTTGTCTCTGACCTATCGTTTCCTACCGCAATGTGACGCTCGCAACAGGAGTGGCGCTTCGAAACTCGACACGAACAGAATGGACCTCGTTGCTCGCATCAGGTTCGGCTCCATTAATCATGGCCCATGCCACTAATGCTTTCACTTAAGTCGGCCGCTCTTCGTTAAATACAACAAGCATTTCTCTCCAGCACCGTCTTTATTTAGCAACGCCACAACCCATGGCCTGGCCCGTCTACTCTCCACCCGTCGCCAACTCCGCTGGCCGGTTATCGCGATTCACGCGCGGCACCAGCGGCATTTGCTGTCAGCAGCGTCATCACTAGCCACATGAGACGAGGCTTTTCAGCCAGAGTTCACTATCTGAGTAAGATTCGAGGCTGGAGGTGTCAAATGGCGGTTCTGGCTGTCAGCTAAAGAAACATGTCCAGGGCTGAAAGATAGTTGACAATTCCGCTTTGCCAACTTGTCTCATCTTTTTTACGCCTCTTGTCTCTGCTTTGTGTTGCCTTGCGTTCGGCAGACACAGTGGCATCTTATTCTGGGCTTGGCGACTGGCTAGCACCTAGTGTCTATTGTTACTAAAGGACGCTGTTGGCATGTACTAGACCGATGTTATCATGAAACGCCTCCACGAACACCCTTCCGGATCTGAGGAGAAAGTGAACCTCAAACACTGGACATTCCAATGCAGACTTCCGGTTTGACCTACAACCAAGTTGCTTAACTGTAGAAGTTGACCAATTACACCGCAACGATCTGTCACTAACGGACCATGCAATCCTCCCCTTTAAACTGTCTCACGCCCAGTGTCTCGGTTCATGTCCTCTTGACAGCTCTTCTCCTCGCCGTCCAATCCCAAGTCCGGTGGCATCTACCCGACGCCCTTGCTTCGCTTCTCATGCTGCCCTTGTTCTTCAGCCGTTTTCTACTCCCTCCGGCTCTCTAGTTTGGCTTGCATGCTCTCTCGCCATCCCTTCCTCCACCGGATTGCGGCCATAGTCGCCAAAGCCGAGGCAACCAGATATGCCACCGTGATGGTAGAGAACTATTCGATGCCAACTCCCTCGACTGCTGGCAGGACCACAGCCGAGGTCACGCACCCTACCAGGTACCTCGTGACGAAATTGGTCGCTGCCACTTCTGCTCCCTGCCCGGGCATCATATCAATGCAGTATGTGTTGTATGAGGGGAAGTAGAATAGCCATGCCACGCCTCACACGAACATGGCGATCACTGGCACCGATATACCGCCAACCTCCTGGTCCATGGCTCAGCCGTATATGACCATGCTCCCAGGTATTATCACGCCTATGAAAGGCAACGTTGACCAAAGTCGGTCGTCCGGTATTCCGGCCCCTCCTAGCTTCTTGATTCCCTGCTTCGCTGTGTAGTCAGCCCACTGGCCGCCTATAAATATTCCCAGCAGGTATCCTAAACCAGGCGCTAAATAGAACAAACCCGAAAGCAGCGATGTTTTGAGGTTGAATCGCGGGTTCAACACGGAACGGACAGGCGTTGAGAGGCTATCCACGTCCCATGTCAAAGAAGCACTGCCACCGGCCACCAAAGTGATGTTCCAGTATTGGAAAGGTCGCAGGACACGCATAGGGCTTATCATGCTTAAAATGGCACGGACCTTCTTCTTTCCCGGGAACGATTCCAGTTCTTTGATCTTCAAGTGAAGGGCGGGTTCGGGGACGACGAAGTAGACACTGAGGGCCCCTGCGCCGGATAGTCCTGTCTGCAGCCAGAAAATGGTTCAGCATGAAGAATAGGTCACGATAATACCACCCAAGAAGGGACCAAAAGCAGGCCCAACTAGTGTACCGGTCAGGAACCAGCCAATGGCTGTCTCACGCTCTGTTGGTAGATATCACTGTTCAAATGTCAGCGTTTCCTCTTTTTCCCTGGGCTACTAGAGGGCATGGTAAAGGAGAAATGTTCAACTTTGGTCATTCAAGGGGGGCAACTCATCAACGAGAGCCAGCAAGACAGAGCACGATGACTCCAGGCGTAGCAGCTTCTGATTACATCATATACGGAGCCTATGTATGCGATATAGTGCTCCACTATAGAACGCCTTGGCTGAGGGAGCAACCGGATCAAAGAAAATCACATTGTACTTACCAAATGCATGCAGGGCCGATGAAGACAAAGGTAAATGCAGAAGCAGCCCAGAAAACGATAAAAGTGGCCAAGTCCGGGGCCAGTGCAGTTGCAAGACCCAGGAAGAAGAACATGACTGACGAAGCCAAAGCCACCTGAGGGTGGTGTCAGTATGATGAGCAACAGCATCAACACGACGTCTCTGTTGGTATCTCAGCAGTTCCATGGCTGGCTCTTAACCCCTCAGAAGTCCCAAGGGAAAGCGATTGAGAGGCGGTTGAGATGTCATCGAAGAGACATGGGCTTACTACTCGTCTTCCAAACACTTGGCTGATAGGCCCCAAAATCACGGGAGACAGTGCCATGACAATCATGTAGGCTGCATTGCTAACATTGATAATACTTCCAGTGGTGTTGTGGTCACTCGTAACTTCTGGAGTCGCCGCTAGCACTGATCTGCTTGATATAGGTGTCGGGAATGCCCCGAACGACAATCCCATTACGATAGCCGTCTTGCATGTCCGCGATAGTCGATTGAAGACCTCATCGCCTGCTTCATGGTATGGTTGAGTATCTTCGATAGCTGCAGCCAATTCTGGCTCGAAAGCGCTGTGGCCAGACACATGAGACGTGGCGCGGTAGCCATCGTCGGAGGTGGGAGTGTATGTGATGTCAATGGACACGATGTCGGTGCGGCTCATGTCTGAGGATGATGTCCTTCCACGGCCACTTGACTGTCTCTCGTGGGATACTGTCATGATGATGTTGGCTCTCGTTCCCGCTCAGTTGTGTGGACCTTCGTCCAAGGCTGAACTTTCAAACTGGCCTACTTCAACCCAAGAAGCCAGTGGGCAGGACTGGACTCCGACCTCGGTTGGATGGCGCATCTCACTACGTGACGACAGTCACCCGCCGAGCCAATGGATCTCGAATGCCGTGCAGGAAAGCCGGCAAGCAAGGCGTGGAAGTGACCTTGAACCCCACGGACGCAGTCGCGGACGGATGTGCAAAGCCCGCCCTTGTGAATACCTTATCGGCGTCTCTTACCCCAGCCCGGCATCAAGGTCAATTTTCCCTCATCCTTGATTCCGATTGAACAATCGCCATGGTTCAACGCGAGCTCCATAACATGCTTGTGTCTGAATATCTACTCGGCTATAGTAACTGTTTCGTTAGTGACCCCCTATCCCAGGCCCCCGACATCCGGAGTCCGGGGATGAATAGCCCAAACACGTCTTTTGTCGGCCACGTTTTGCTATTTGAAGGACTCATAACTGGTATTGAATATAGGGAGGCTCTGGTTATCATTAATGAAACCGCGATGTGTGCAAAATTAGGAGTGAATCGACCCATCGGCGAGGAGGCGGTCCGCCGGGGGTGGAAGGATGCTTCCGTCGGCGATAGACCGTCGAGACCCACTTCTTCGGAAACGGTGACCGGGTGTCGGACTGTCTCAGGCCGGCCACATCCGACGCGGCAAGCAATGAGTTAAGTGTCACGTTTCAACAGGTAATGTGGCGAGTCAGGTTTTATCAAATTTGATTTGTTGGTGCCTCATTCATGCCTCTGTACATGAGAGTATGACCACTCAGCCTACTCTGAAAACAAATATGGTATGCCGCAACTCCAACTCCATCCAATGCGTGTAGATGCACCTCGACGCAATGCCATGCCATGTGCTAATTTAACAACTCTGCACTTTCCAAAAAGGCAGCAAAAACATTCCTCCGCGGGGTATTCTAACATGTAAGCAAATGCTCAGTTCCCTCTCAAGTGTCTTCAACCCAACAACTTCTGCACCCGTTCCTGGATGACCCTGTCCACTGGCTGGTTGTTTCGCTGTACGACAACATTCTCTCTGCCTCCAATAGTGACGACACGAAGCCACTCGGGGGCTACCTCGCTCGCGATGAGCCGCACACAGATTGCACCTTCCTCCTTGGACACAGGCATGCGGAGCGAATCTTTGAGCTTCTCGAGAATGACAGCCATAGTGAAGGCTTGGCGTGGAAGAGACATGGGGTTCGAGAGACTCAGCATCGAGATGGTTGCTGCCACATCCGTAACGCGATTGAGTGCTGCACGACGCTGAAGCTCAGGGCCTGAAGGGGGTAACGGCCCGTTGGCCTTGGCGAGCTGCTTCATTCGAAGGCGATCAAGAAGACTCATTTTGGTACCGTCCGGGTTGAGAAGCGGGTTATTAGAGGCCGCAGCTTGCTTGGTCTCTTTCTCTTGCTGCTTGTTGGCAATGCCACTCTTGAGCTCTGATAGTGCTCGGTGTCCTTTGCTGAGGAGAGGGTTTGCTTTGAGTCCAACATCCATGTTTGTAATAGCGACCTTGGGAAGATCGTCGAGTGATAAACCGTCAAGGGGGAGGTCAACATCCATGTCGTCAGCAGATCGCTCGGTGCAGAGTGCTCGCAGGTTGTCCTCGAATTGTCTGTATAGTCGCTCCTCGTTGATGGGCGCGGCATCAGGTGAAGAGAGTTCGATGCAAATCTTGCCCCGGCCGTAGTCGGCAATCATGAATGGTGAGACGGTGTTGCCCTGGGCTGAAGTCTGGATAGCAATGCACCTCCGGATGTCCTCTATGGTGACCTTTCGCTTGCCCCAAGACTGTGCGATGTGCGGGGAAAGTGTGCGGATGTCGATGGGCGAATTGCTCCCATTATGAGCAAATTGGATCATGATCGTCTTGACGAATGCTCTATGAAGATCGACCAGCTCGGCAAGGTGAGGTGGTAGAGCATTTTCCTTTGGCACTGCAGCCTTGCTCGACTTTTTGAATACATCATCGAGCTTGGTTTGCACCGTCTTGCCCTGCCTCTTCGTCTTGGCAAGAATCGTTGACTCGCTTGGCTTATGAGCAGTCCCAGCTCTTGATGGCGTTGTCTTGGCGGTTCGCTTGCCCTTGGTGATGGTTGGAGTCTTTGCAGGTTGGCTAACCACAGGTTCCTGGCGGCGACAAGCACGCTTCACGGACCCGGCGAGCTCATCGTCGCTGCTGGGGGGGAAAGAAAATGTCCGGGAGGTAGTTTTGGGATGCGAGTCTTCTTCCACTGCAGCCGCCTTCCGCTTCCTCGTGGCTGTTGTCGGCTTGGACTCGGTGATGACTTTCTTGGCGTCGTTGAGAGGTTGTCCTTTGGAGACGCGAGTGAAGCTGCTGATGGACTGGCCGGCAGAAGGCGCAGCTTGGTTGCGCCTGGCTGGTCGAGGCATCCTGAAAATCTAGTCGTCGACAGAGCAAGAGCAGAGGGACAAGGACCAGAAAGCGAATTCAAACAGAAGGCGCGAGCTCGGTCGTCACCGTGGTGACGGAAATGTGGAAACGGCGAGTGAGTTGCTGAAATGCACGATCAGGAAAGTGCGAGCCGAATAGACAAAGAAAGAGCACAAATGGGAAAGACCCAGTTGGAAATTATCGAAATCAAAACACGAGGAAGGTGCTCAAGCGATGTCTTGGAAATTGAGAAGCATTGGCAGTGGAAGTAGTGATGGGACAATGGATCATGGGCTTGCACAGAAAAGAGCAGGCATGGGCACCGTCGCCGGGGGAAACGTGAAGCGTCAATCGGACCCACGACGCGTCCTTGCGCGTATCGAGCGTGCAGGGGACGCGTAAAGTGGTCCCGCCGACCGCGGCTCTCCCGCGCACGAGCCCAGCAACGCGACAGGAGACAGCCTGGTGGACGGGCTTTTTTTCAGCGCTGAAGCTAACCTCACCTCATCTCCACGTCACTGCAGTTTTGCCGAATCGGCCAGTGTCGCAGTGTGGTCGTTGCCCTTGTCTTTCCTCTTCCGGTGGCTTGGCCTTCCCCGGATTGATGTGGTTGCGGTTGTTAAAGTGGCTTACGGGGCTCCAGCTGGAACAAGCAATGGTTGCCCGAGCTCGCCCATCCAACCCAGGAAGTTGGGACGCAGCCGATAGACAAGCTTCCAACATCGTTTAAAGAGACGTTTCCTATCCCGCGGCTCCAGAGCCGAACCCCCGGGAAACCTTGGCTCGGCTTATGCAGAGAATTCTTCCATATGGCCTGATGCGTCTCGACAATAAGCATCACCGCTTATCGTTGCAGTCTCGTCTTCGGCAGCGGCGGGACGGTTGGAAGTCCAGGCAGGCTTCCAATATGCTGTGCATGGTGCTCCGTACCTCGGCTCCTGTTGGCTGGCTGATAAGCCGCCAGCATCTCTCTCTCTCTACCAGCCATGCATGGCTCGTCGAGTCATACGAAGCGCACCCAATAAGTGTGTGAAAATCAGGGTCTTGCTGTTGTTTGTGTGCTAGCTGATCACCATTCCCCCCTCACATCTGATATTCTGGCCACTCATATGAGTAACAATCGGCTTGAATGGCGGTCTAGCCGTCTGTGCCCTGGGCGCACGAGGCAAAGTCACTAGTATCAGAGGACAATCCGTGCCTCCCGGATGGCATGGCATTTGCCTTTGATAGCTGCGAGATGTTGCAGCCTTTGGTGTACTTTACCCCAAGTATGGAGTACCTGAGACAACTTTGATCGAGGTACCAACCCGAACACCTCATCCATACAGAATTGCAGGTCTTGCAGACCTTGGCTTGGACGCACAACTGAATAGAAAGAAAAAATTTTCATAGGCGGCCAACACTTGGATGCACACAACTGCTTATCGGATTTTGAGACCATCGTATTTCATAGCGTACAAGAGTTTTGGCGACTGCAATCCGCCTCCTCGACCAAAAGTACACCCATCATAACTGTAAGAGATACAAATAACACTCATATGCTGCCTCGTCCTTGTCTCCTCAAAGAGAACGGAAAAACCTTTGCGTGTTCCCTGTACCAAACCTGTGCGCCCTTGTCCGAAATGTGCAGCCTCCATTGTGGTTTGCGGCCTGCGTTACAAAAGCACCCTCTTCTGTACGTCCATTACCAGTTTCGTGCTCCTTGTGTCGACCCAGACTCCAGACCGCTCAAACATGATATCGCAATGTCAAACGCCAACTGTACAGGAAAATAAAAGGAGAAAAGGGAAAAGAAAGCATGGATACAGGCATTACTTCCCAGCCCCGGCCCTAAGATACTTGCGGGGTGCATGGGGAAACGAGGCGTCGCCGATGCTGTGAGACGCCCGTGTCTGTGAGACTTGCATCTCAGCGGCGAATTGACGTGGGCCAATGCTCGGGCCTGAAGCTGACAGGGCTAGGCGGGGGAGGCGCGGGAACAGTGTAGTCGTCCTCTTGAATGTGGTGCACAGGAGTTGAAGGGCGGTTGTCCTTGGAGGAGAGGGTAGCGTTGATGCTGGTGTAAAGATCTTGGGTGGTGACCAGTCTCATACTCCGGGGAGCGGACTGGGTTGAAGAAGAGTGGGAGCCAGGCATTTTGATGCTTTGTGTCAAAGAGGGAATCTGCGATGCAGTCTTGTCAGAACTTGTTTCCAAGTAAACAGATGCCGTCTTATAGAGGATAGAGCACATACGAGAATAGATCGGCTTGCGTAAACTGTGGGTATGAGATGGAGACTAGCCCCGTGGCGATGACTTGGTGATAAGCGTTGGAGATCGGTAGACGTCGGAAAATACGAGACGGCGGCGGTGGAGAAGAGCCAGAGAGTGAAAAGGGTGTATCTTTTTGTTGTTCGGGCCGACGATTTGAGGATTAGAAATCTTGCAGTGGAAGAAATTGGACAGCGAGGTGGATGTCGAGCTTTGTGTGTGTGAATACTGGGGAGGCTAATAACGATCGAAAGACTTTCCGGGTATTAGTCAGGAGATGAGAGCAAGGCAACCTGGAAGGTGATAGAGAGTCTGGGGAAAGTGAACGAAGGAAGGAAAGGAGGGCTGGGCTGAAGGGAGCAGGATGGCTATAGCTTATTTAAAGGGAAGGAGCCAGAGAGGGAGATGAGATGAGTCCGTCCTCCCGTCTCGCTCGGAAGAGACAACCCAACCTGGACCTGAACATGTCCCAAAGATGGGGCAAACAAGGGCGACAACGATACCGGGCCACCAAGGCCAATGCCAATACCTACGCCAGTGCCAGTCAGCGCCAGCGGCATTGACAGGGCGAGCCGATTTGAGCCTGTGAATGGCCTGGTCTCGTCCTGTCTGATAAGCCGGCGCTCGCGGCATGGGAACGTGGAGCATGGAGCCTGTGCTGGCGCCTGTGAGACGAAGACCTGCGACTCAGGACAAGGGCTCGGAAGCGAAAAACCTGGGGAACAGGGCGGGAGGCACATCTTGGCTTGGCTCTGGTACTAACCAAGCAGGTACCTGTTGCAGCCATGTACTGTACACGCACTACGCCTGCTAGGCACTGTTGCTTATCCGGTCGCCTGCCAGGCATGCACCGAAAGACACCCCCCCGGCCGGTCGCACTCCCACGATTCCCTCACCCCCGGAACTCCCGCGGCCCATGTCAACAAGGAGCCTTGTCTGGCGTCCGTCATTAGGATACGGAGGAGAGCTCGGCAAGTTCATCGGGATGGCTTCCGTGGATCAAGCGGCCAAGCGCGTATCGTCTAGCCAGAGGTGTCTGACGATGAGTTGCAAAAAGAAAAAATGTCCCCGGTGCGCCGCTACCAGATTGCCAAAAGAGCTGCAATATCCTGCCCCTTGCTCTAGGGCCGCATTCTCGATGAGCCAGCGACCCAGCCAAGACACATTCATTCCAAGCAAAAACCAGCCCAACGGGGGCGCTCTGGGGTACTGGGCCTAGTCCAACCACCAATAGCTGCCACCTGCAAATTCGCAGCATCACCCCGATATCATTGGAAGGAAAATCCGGCCACTGAAGTGACTTCACAGTTCAGCTCTCTCCCGAAGAAGCATCGCGCTTCTGACACGTCGTCGACTGACGGGAAAAGAAAGGATAGCAATGAGGAAGGGGAGAAGGGGGGAGGGGAAACACGAACGTGTGGCAGTCCTTGAAAAGAGAGCACAACGATCAAGCCAGGCGTTGGGCGACCATAAGATTGATGAGAATGATCCAAGATTGCCCTCTGTGCTATTAGATAGCCGGGACACACTGGACACACCAAGAGACGCACAAGACGAGAAATCGGCTGGCACTGCCAGTCAAATTCGCAATCACAATCACGAGCACGAAGCCGGCCATCAGCTTCCCATCCATAAAGGACGAGCAGCAGCAGCAGAATAGAGCACAAGCACACATGAGGTTCCTGAGAAAAGAACCAAGGACGTGGGGGACCGCCCGTGGCAGGGTCTTGATCCCCAGCAAACATGGGTTGCTGAGCTGGGCTCAAAACGGACAGGCAAGTCAAGGATGAATGATGGGGTCTCGTTTTTTCTTTTCCTGATGCCTTCTGGAAACTCGGCTAGCAGCGCCTAGACTTTACCCAAAGTTAATGCGCTCCCATCGGATTCAGAGCTCGTTGGATCCTACCAACCCGCGGCCCATCCAATACCGCCGCTTCGTCAAGGATGACAACTTCAGGCCGAAGAAAGTGGACAATAAAAAAAGCAACCTCCCAGGTTTTCCTCGTCAGCTTGGTTACGCAACAATGGAGCTTGAGCGCAACCCAAAAGCAACCTGGAAGAAAACTTCGTCGTGCAAGGAAGCTTTCGGCACCTGTCTCCGTTCAACCCGACCCTGCTCCATCGTGATGACCTGATTACAGTACCTCGAAGCCAAGTCGCCTAGGCGCCCTTTATTGGGCTCTTATCTTTGTTTCTTTCATCCACCACCAACTTTGCCTGGGCCAAGTATGGAACCTTTAATGAGACTGCGGCCTTTTGCCCTTCAAGCCACAGGCTGGACTGACTTCAATCTTACCTATCCATCCATCCCCTACCCCTCCTACCTCTTCAATAGGCGCAGGCGCCATGAAACCACTCTGATTAATCCACATGATGCTCGGGGAGCATATGCAGGTCACTTGCTGCAAAGGCTTTCTGCTGTGTGAGCTACCTGAGGCAGAACAGACCATGCTACTCAATCGTTAGTCTGGCACATCACCCCTTACATCCGGGCATGCTACTCCGTGT
This sequence comes from Fusarium albosuccineum, assembly GCA_012931995.1. Lineage (NCBI taxonomy): Eukaryota > Fungi > Ascomycota > Sordariomycetes > Hypocreales > Nectriaceae > Fusarium > Fusarium albosuccineum. The sequence continues at coordinate 19,797 of JAADYS010000511.1, read as the reverse complement.
TATTGTGAATGACACCGAGGAATGTTCGTGTAACAAACAAGATGGCGGCTAACTCTGCCAAATCAGGGAGGCAAATACAGTAGTGAGTCAATGCGAATCCAGATAGAAAGGGAACATGCACAGGCGACGGCAAAAGATCCAACGCGGCGTCGACACCGGTCGAACAAGGGGAAATTGTGTGCTAGGCCTAGGATATGAATACCTAGCGCACATCAAGCGGCTTCACCCACACTCTGCCCACGCCTACCGCCGCCTCGGAAGCGGATCCAATGAAGGGTGTAGCAAATACCCAAGCACGTACTTGTCATCTAGGCCTGACTCGGTGCTGACGCCGTTCTCCAGTGTTTTCTTCCAGAAACCTGACAAAAGGCGAGATGAAGCCAGGGGTTGGGAAATTTATGCCGGGGACATTGCGGACGGTCCGGGCGGGTTTCTCAAGGGGACACGGCGCCTACCCGAGTCTCCGAGCGAGGTAGAGGAGTGGGTAGGCAAAGAATGACGATGGCAGCATAGTCCCTCTGAGTGGCATCTTTCGAACGACATCTCACGTTTTCTCTCCCTGTTGCTCACCGACATATAGGCCAAATGGGTGTGAATGGCAGAGAGTCGCTGGCGGGGTAGGGCCGTTTAGAAAAGCGCAGATTGACCCTGGATTTAGCGCACTCTGGTCTTACAATGCTGCTTCCAGTTGGACTAGAGCTTAAGGTCGGTATTCATGATCCGCTGAAACACTTTTGAACGACCCGCAGGGTGGTAGCACAGGACAATCTGCAGATACTCTGTTGCGACACCACGGCTGGCCATGACGAGATAGGCTGGGCACGCTCCCCCACGTTGAAGCGTTCCATTCGGTGGAAATGCACATGAATTCGCGTTGGCAGAGACCTTGGGACGTCTGGTCATCAGTATCTAGATGATCCAGAGCGCAATCCACCCAAGGCTCAGTCATGCAGTTGCAGTATCAGGCCCATGCCATCCGTTGTGCATTCTGACCACCTCACCTTGATCTCAAGAAGCCTAGCGAGGGAGCAACAGCAACAGGCAACGACAAAAGTGTGGCCACAGGAAAACAAGTCGTACAACCCCGGCAATGCCACAAACAGCCGCGGTTAGCACTCAGCCGTTTCGCCGTTTCTCGTGCCCTGCCTCTATTTCCCTTGTTTCTAAGCCCGAATCCCAATGTCAGTCTCGAGCTTCCGCCTTTTCCCCGGTGCCAGATCAAAGAGGCGAGCAAGGGGGCCATGCCTGTGTCGGTCCCTGATTCTCACTCACTCTAGTCTCAGGAACCGGCCGCTGCAGCATTGATGCTTCTTTCGTGTTCTAGCGTTTCGGTGGGCCCCCTGTTGAGCTGCCAGGTCGTGACAACTGGGCTGTAGAGGCGTGTGGGGCACCGGAAGATGGGAATATCGTGTGGGGATAAAGCTCTCTTCTTGCGGAGACGGGGCCATTTGCCATGGGGCAGGGATCATGGGCGGGACGCCGCGTCCACGTTCCTGGATTTCCGGGCCTATTACGCCTAAAGTAGCCACCCCCTGGAAATACCCAGGACGGACAATGGCCAGGCAAAACGAAGAAGGAGATTTGTTGAACATGATCACACCGATTTAGGCTCTTGATTGAAGTCTCTCTGGAAGTTGTGGGGAAGACTGATAACACAACGAGTCATAGTGCCCAAGAGACAAGGCGGTTAAGAAATGGCAATCGGTAGTTATGCTGAGAATCGACAAGGCGCTCGACCCAAGATGCTTGATGCCCACGCTACATACCCAACTGACTTATTATTATTAGTCTCAATGCGAGGAAGTGCTTGCATCAGGTTCCGGAGCCGGTCAGAGTTAAATTGGACCCCGAGGTTGCTTCAGGCTCTCACACATGTTGACACGACAAGGCGGAATCCCCATTGTTTCGAGATGGAAACAAGGCGAGCTTGGGACGCGGTACGCTCAGATACCTTTACCTCCATGTCATCAAGGTGGTGCAATGCGAGCTTCTGCACGAGGAACGCAATGGAGCTGCCACGTAGCAAGCCGATCGACCAGCCCATACTCGATATGGAGGGACGCGTACCTGCTTTAGGGTGTTTCTGGTCTGGACAGCAACTGGCGTCGTGTTTTTGGTTGCGTTGTGTGCATGGGATGAGGAGTGTGTGTCCACAGAAATCCGCAACGAGCCCGCCATGTGTGCCCTGTCGATCTCTGCGAAGCTGGCCTGACCCGCCAAGGTCAAAAAAAGAATACTCTGACGTTTCTTACTAAATATATCAATATTCTTATTAAGAGGGCCAAGCAAGACTAACCCTGGATTTGCACTTGGTAGTTTAGCCTGAGGCAATGGATAGTTTATCAATTAGTTTGCACAACCGGCGAGGAGCAACCCGGCTGATCCGCGTCGAGGCGGTTATAACCCTTGGATTCAATTACTGTGTTAGGTTGAAGAAACAAAGACTACCGCATGAGGATCCAGAACATCGGCTAGACACCGTCTTTTCTGATGAACACCAGTTTAGACTTGTCATAGCGAAGGGTAGGCTAGACTGACAAGAACGGCAACTCAAGGGTTCCGTCAATCGGGGTCCTGTCGTAATCTTAGACAGCGGTGCAGTTTCCTTCTCCCTGGCAAGGGAGCCTATTCTGGACACACAATTGTTCTTTCTAGGAGAATTCCCAGGCAAGAATCAACCCACCAGGCAAGCCATGTGCTGGTTGCTAATCCTGAAAGGGTATTTGTTTGTGTACTTTGGTGACAATCCCGGGGGAATTTAGCACCGGTAGTCGGCGAACGACCGAAAAGGCGGAGGAACAGTCGAGCCTTGGAGGATCGGCGAGTTATCACCATTCTTCCAGATTAGACTGCCCAATCCAACTAGAAACCCAATCCTTTCGCCGAGAACCAGTATTCGGTACTAGAAAACGGCAAATGTCTTCTCTATGTAGGTATGCATTGATATTGAAGCGATAATTACATACCTCTAGTACTGCTGTGGTGGACGGTCCTCCGACTACCGGTGCCTCCGACTACCGGTGCCTAGTCGTCTCCCCGCAAGCACGCAATCTGCTTCCATGGGGTTCAATATGAGGGAGATGATTCCCGTTTACTTCTTTTCTCGTGATCATAAATATGGTTGGATAAGAATAACTGTCTATCTTAAGGTTGGCTAGAATTGGAGCCGGAGCTGGGACACTTCACTTGCATCGCCGACCTACCAAGGCTACCATACAAGCACCATCAAGATGGCGGGGCTTCTATCACTCTCCATTGCCCTTCTGGCTATCGCGGGGAATGTACTTGGCAGCAGCTACTCTACCAAGCGGCCAAATATTGTCATGATCATATCCGATGACCAGGATCGCCAGCTTGGTTCAATGGACTATATGCCCGCCCTGCACAGAGAGCTCATGAGCAAAGGCGTCGAGTTCACGAACCATTTTGCTACCGTCAGCAATTGCTGCCCATCACGAGCCAGCTTGCTCAGAGGTCAAGCTGCTCATTCGACCAACATTACTCATGTTCGACCACCTGGGTAAGTGAGGCTCCTTGAATTGTCCATATGTGAACTCTCCCAAAGCCCTTGTCGAACGGAGCTAACATGGGCTTGTTGATGACAGGGGAAACTATGACAAATGGCGACTCTCCGGAGAGGACAATAACTATCTCCCACACTGGGTCAAAACCGCTGGTTACAGAGCCGAATGTGAGATCAGTCTCTGTTGGTTGTATGATACCAGCTAACCCGTCCTGATGTTAATAGATGTCGGAAAGTTCCTCAATGGATACAGCACAGCCAACTACCATATAGCACCAAAGGGATGGGATCATGTAGACAGCTTGGTAAGTTGAGTGTTGATTCATTCAGGTTACTGTAATCTAACCACCAGAATGTTAGCTGGAGCCGTACATCAACGATTTCAACAATGTTGTCATGTCACAAAACGGCGAGCGTCCTGTTCAGTACCGCAACTTTCACAGTACAGACGTCACCAGGATCAAAGGGTGTGGACCTCTCCAACTCGTCTCGTCTAGAATCTCTTCGACTGGCAACTAACTCGTCACAGAATCGATCGTTTGAATCGCCTTTTGGACGACCAAGAACCCTTCCTTCTTGTAATTGCGCCTTATGCACCGCATGTGGCCGGATCGGATCCGCCAGCACCGCTTGCCCGCCACGAGGACATGTTTCCTGGTTTAAAGGCCCCGCGGTTTGACAACTGGAACCCGTCGGATGAGATACAGAGACAAAAGAGCGTCTTTCTGAAAGACATGAAGCCGATGAACAGCTCATCTATTGACCAAGCTGACAATCTCTACCGTCGACGCATACAGTCCGTCCAGGGCGTGGATGAGATTATTGAAGATGTGGTCAAGACTCTCGAAGCAAAGGGGGAGCTCGACAATACATATGGTGAGCTACTGCATCATCCAACGGCTGAACTCCAAGGCACTTGGAATGCCTGCTAATGAACTTCTGCTTGGGATAGTCCTCTTCACCACGGACAATGGGTATCACATTGGCGCACACAGACTTCCGGGCGGTAAGGCCTTGCCATACATTCAGGATACTAACCTACCTCTTGTCGTTCGCGGACCTGGGATTCCTCACAACGTCACATCCAATGTCGCCAGTGCCCATCTCGACTTTGCGCCAACCTTCCTGGATATCATGGGCCTGCCCAAGGAGCAATGGCCAGAGTTCCTTGACGGGAGGAGTCTTCTGCCCGAGTGGTTGGACCCAGTGCCCGAGGTCAAACCAGAGGTTGGCAGCGCCAAGGAAATCCTCAACATCGAGTTCTGGGGCGACAAGATTGTCGAGGTGCCTGACTATGCGGGCGTCAAGCTGAACAACAACAGCTACAAGTCGCTACGGATTGTGTCGGAAGAAGCTTCGTGGATGTTTGTGACATGGTGCACCAATGAGATTGAGCTTTACAACACCACGGTTAGTTTCTTTTGAAGACGATGCATAAAGAAAACAGTCCTTCTAACCCCAAATATAGGCTGACCCATGGGAAATCCACAATCTCGCTCGTGGCAACGTCAAGCCAGAGCATCAGCGACTGCTCGACCGCCTTAACGCGATTCTCCTGGTGACAAAGTCATGTACAGGCGATAGCTGCCGTAACCCGTGGTCGGTTCTGCAGCCTCCCAACTGTCCAGCGGGAAAGCCAGTTCGGTCACTCACGGCGGCCATGAACCCAAAGTATGACAGCTTCTTTGCGAGTCTGCCCAATGTCCGCTTCAATCACTGCATGCAGTACCAGAGCGTGGACAACGAGCACCCGTTTTACCCTCCCGGAGCAGAGAAGGGGCTTGGCCAAGCCTTTCGTCTACCGACAGACAATTGGGTCACGTCCGAGTTCAGCCCTGCCGGTGTTGAGGCCAACAAGGAGCCAGCTGGAGGCCTCCAGCAGCGAGATGCAACTATGGAGGAGCTGATGGCGCATACGCACACGCTCACTGATGATGAGTTGGGCAATGTTATTCCGAGAGATGAATAGAACGGCAGACGAGCCATTGCATCCAGCATACAATACGAGCGATCAATCGCGCTCTGTGCCATTATGTCATGCCTGTCTTAATACTGGCGGCATCCCCGCTCTCATGAGGCATGGATCATGCCCACTAGGCCGATAAGCGACCTCGCTCAAAGAGTAAAATTTCCTGATAGAGAAGCCTCCCGGTGCACGTCTGTTGCCATGCCCAAGTGCCTGTGATTTGGAATAGGTTATCATTTCTCAAGGGGAAAAGCTAGAAAATTTGAGAATAATAGAGTCGAAAACCCTGCAATTAATCGAGTCATTGCATGTATAGAATGGAAGTATACATTGCGCAAACTCTTGCTCTGAGTCGCCTAGGTTGTCTTGCTATTCGAATCGAAAAGGCGGCTGACCAAACGTTGGTTCAAACATCAAGTAGGCCTAGACGACCTCGTAATGAGGCATCATTTCCACGGTCCAGGTATGGGTTCCTCCTTGTTAATTCACGTTGTTCCTACTTACACTCAACGATAGGCATTGCTACCTGGATCATAGGCGAGGTGACCCCAGAGTGGTTCCGTTTGCATTTGGCCTTCATGAATTCTATCATGACTCGGGCCTAGGGCGACGGATAGGCTCTGGTATGTAGAAATCGGCAGTGTGCTAACTGCCGAGATAGCTGTAGGAGTGATAGGCGACAATCGCTTGCTATGGTGAGTCCAGCTATAGAGAAGCAAGGGCTCTATTTTCTCGGAGTGTTTAGCTAACCGGGGTTCTCAAAGGCTACATTGTCATCATCCGCGCCGTAGTAACGACGGATCTCATAACAGCCGAGCCCTTCGAGTTTTCCCTCGACCTGCTCAAAAGGTAGATGCTTTTTGTCTTATGCCTCGTGGTTGTGCCATTAGCTTGCCTCGGTCTCCGAGCGACTCAGCACGCTCAGTCGCGTTGATGATATCCAATGATTTTTCTTTCGCCAGAATACAACTAACATTCTTTGTTAGATAAGCACGAGAATCGTATACCAAGTAGATGGTGTTAGCCGTGTCATGCTTGATATCACATCAAAGCTAGTAGCTGAATAATTTGATTTTTTTTTACGATCTTCACCACCTCCTTTGTCGAAACATCGATTTTTTCGCCAACTGTGACCAGGAACCATTGAGTTGGAATGATGGCGCACACACTAATGGGTCATGAGTTGGGTGAGGTCGTTTCTATAGATCCACGATTGCTCGGATTAGGTGTTTGATGTAGGTTAGCAGCCGAAGTACAGTATCCCCCAAAGCTGCTCAACAAAGAAGCAACAGTCTCATAGAGTCCAACGTTTGGTACTCACGCGCATTATAATTACTATAACGGATCGAGGAACCCGAGTTGGAGCGACGGCGTCTGGTCGAGCCGCGGGCGGGTGTCGGGTCGGTCTTGTCGCTTGGAGTGGACTTGGTTAACCTAGGACAAGAAGGAACCACTCCCGGCCGAGCACGCGATACAATTTGGAACTTGACTTCTTCATCATCTCGCAAAATTGACACGAAGCGACGGAGACACGCCAAATGCCTTGTTCTTTCATTAATGGACCAGTTGTCCCCCAGTGATGGTCTGAGCCGTGTTTCTGTCCAGCCTTAGAGGGCCCTCGAGTGCTCGCCAAGACAAGTCGAAATGCCTCCTCCAAAGTCGGCCAGCACTTGCACGCAATGCCGCGCCCGCAAGGTACCCAACACCCAGCTCTTCGTTTGTTCATTGCGCCTTTCTCGAGATTCTAACGTCACGAGTTTAGGTCCGATGCGACGGCGGCCCCAATCCTTGCTCGAATTGTGAGCGCCTCAATTTTACCTGCTCCTTCGCTACGTCGGAATCACCATCTCGACCGGAGCGTCGACGCGGCACTCGGGCCTGTCTCCAGTGCCGGAATCAAAAGTCCAAATGTTCCGGCGAGCTACCTGCCTGTGCTGCTTGTCGGTCCCGCGACAAGACTTGTGTTTACCCCGACCTCAAGAGACCATCTCGCTCGGCACCGGCACCTCCAATATCCAGCGCTACAACCACCCATGCTGGTGCCGCCGCGACTTCGCCAGCCCTTGGTCACCACGCCCAACCTCAACAGCCGTCTCCGTCCGACACTTCACCTCGAGATGGAACCTTCACGTCGCCCTCACTTACTGCAGCGCCCGACGCCGCCTCAAGCCTTCCACCGGAGCCTTCACCACAGCAGTCCGCGTCTTGGAGAGGCTCCGTATCCAACACTGGCCTCAGCAACGGCACTCACTCACTGCCGCTCCCACCCATGCAGGACCGTCTGCATCTCATCATAGACTTCTTTCGCCATCTACACCCGCTTCCTCCTTACGCTTTCCTGAATGAGGTGTCTATCACTCAGCGTTGTCTCGAGGGGACCCTTGACGAGACGCTGCTCCTCGCTCTTTGCGCAGTCTCCGCCCTCCACCTAAAGTACTCCAAGTACCATCCCCTCTCGACCGCTTCCTGGATTCAGCGAGCCGAAGACATTGTTTGGTCCCGCATCGAGCAGCCCACTATCTTTAGAACCCAGGCACTACTTCTCATCGTCCAGTACAGGATTGAAGCCGGGTCCTTTCAGCGAGCATATATGCTATTGGGTATTGCGGGAAGGGCAGCAAGCGCCCTGAGGCTTCAGTATGAAAGAATCGATCTTGGGCATCTGGCACAAGAGATTAGACGGCGTCTAATGTGGTGTATGATGCTTCTAAATTGCCACTTCTCTATTGGGCTACCGGAATCCGAGGTATGCTCCCCAGACTTCATCTATCTGAAGCTTCCTTGCAATGAAGACGACTTTCATGCCGAGTGTGATCTCAATGAAGACCTCGGAAATTCCCTTTCAACGCTGGACGGACCCCCCGAGAACGGGCTCTTCTCAACCTGCATTCGCGAGAGCATGATACGGCGAGATATTGTGCGGCTCATGCGACAAGTTCGTCTCTCATCGCAACCTATGCCACATCTCCCTGACCTGGTGGATGAGTTTGTCAGCATGCTGCAGCAACTTCAGATTCCGCTCTACAGCTCTCAGGAACTGGAGAGGTATTCGACCTCGCGATGGCTCGTCAGATATGTGTCAGTCCATCTATCCTGGCACCAGGCTCATTGCGATGCATACAGACTCTTCCTTTCCGGTTACCGGGAGGCGGCCCCAGAAGTCGTCATCTCCTCATGCCCACCAGCCTATGTCGCCATGGCCGCCAAACTCTGCCTCCACCACGCCCAGGCCAATATCGCCATTTTGAACGACTTGGCGGAACTTGGGACATGCCCAGTGGCAACTCACAACGATGTCGCCATTTGCGGCTACCATGCATGCCGCATCGTTCTATTTTTGAGTAGGTCTACACTTGCCTCCACGGACCTGAATATCACGCCAGACGCAGCATTTCATCAGGCATCTTCAGTGCTTGCATTCTTCCAACGCCTATACAAAGACTCTGCCCTTTTGCAGTATCTTACTAAGGATCTGGAGAGTCTGGTTCGATCTCATGCTGCAGGCGAGGCCGACCATCGCCGGGATTCGTCTGAACAGGAGGAGGAGCAGCAGCCCCGATTCGCAGTCGCCGTTCAGCGGCACAAGAGTCTCGGAGTGCATAGCGTGCTTCGCCGAGCTGGGTTTGTTGATGACAGCGCCGAAGCTGCGGAACCGTCTGGCAGGGGGCGATCGCAAGACACCGACATGGCTATTCAAGCTGATGCGCTTGGCAACCCACAACCCTCGCCGCTCCGTATGACGACGACTCAGCAGCCATTGGCCAATACTATTCTAGATGAAAGCCACCTGGGATTTGACGCCTTGATGAGAGCAGCAATGGTGCCGAGCCCACTTGCCGGCAGCTTTGATGGCCCGCAGTCAACCATTCCAAGCGAGCCCTTCACCCTCGGCCCATGGGAGGCATGGAATAATTGGTCCTGGCAGGGCACCTTTTCGCCGAGATCCGACGCGGATTACTTGTGACAAGGCCTGCACATCGTCATATGGTATCAGGTTGCACTCGTTCGCCGACTACCGAATCCCCACTTCCCCCGGCCCCATGATGAAGACGAACACAAGCCAAGCGATAGCTCTCCGATTCCGGCTTCCCATCTCGTTGATGCTTTCTCAATAACTGCTTGGATCCAGTCTTGCTTCACTTCTTTTGTGAACCTACAAGACAATCTCATTGCAGTTGCCGTCCTCTCTGTACAGTAACAGCCGGTTGACCTCCAAACACCAGCCATGATGGATTCAACCCGCCCCCCAAACATCATCTTTATCATGGCGGATGACCATGCTGCCAAATCAATCTCTTGTTACGGGGCAGGAATCAATAGCACGCCCAATCTCGATCGAATCGCCAACGAGGGCATGCGTTTCGACCATTGCTACGTTACAAATAGCATCTGCACACCCTCGCGCGCTGCCATCCTATGCGGCACTCATAACCACGTCAATGGGGTCATGACGCTCGATTCAAAAATCAACAAGAGAATACCAAACGTGGCCAAACAGCTGAGATCAAGCCCTGCCGGCTACCAGACGGCCATGGTGGGGAAATGGCATCTCGGAGAAGGCGAAGATCACGAGCCAACCGGCTTCGACTACTGGAGTGTTGTACCTGGCCAGGGCGAGTACTGGGATCCTCAATTCATTGAGCCTTCCGGCACCTCAAGAGTCCCTGGATATGCAACGGACATCATTACGGACAAGTGCATCGACTGGATGGAGAAGCGAGACAAGTCCAAGCCGTTCTTCCTCATGTGCCATCATAAGGCACCCCATAGATCTTGGGAGTATGACCACAAGCACAAGGACCTTTATAAGGACCCGATTCGCCTCCCTGATACCTTCACCGACGACTACAAGAACCGTGCTAATGCTGCCAAAGTTGCCAAGATGAGGGTCGCAGAGGACTTGACATACACGGACCTCGGTATCGTTCAGCCCGAAGGTCCGCGAACCCAGATTGGAGACAAGATGATTGACGTCTGGTGGTGGAATGACCGCAAAATCCCCGCCCCAGAAGACGTCACACAACTGAAGTTGATTTGCAAAGAGACGGCGGAGGTGTTTACGTTCCAAACGCAACAAGAGTTGGCCGAGTGGAAATTCCAACGATACATGCAACGCTATCTTCAAACTATTCAAAGCATCGATGACAATGTGGGACGCATGCTCGACTGGCTGGATGAACAAGATCTCGCCAAAGACACGGTTATCGTTTACACGTCGGACCAGGGCTTCTTCCTTGGGGAACATGGCTGGTTTGATAAGCGATTCATGTACGAAGAGAGCTTTCAGATGCCGTTCATGATGCGGTATCCTCGTGAGATTGCGGCCAGGTCTGTCTGTAACGACATCATCTGCAACGTCGATTTTGCGCCAACATTCCTAGACTTTGCAAAGGCGCGAATCCCGAGCTATATGCAAGGAGTTTCTTTTCGCTCTCTGGCTAGGGGAAAGACTCCAGCAGATTGGCAACAGGTGGCTTACCATCGCTACTGGATGCATCGCGATATCATTCATGAAGCGTATGCACACTATGGCGTGCGTGACCAGCGCTATAAGCTAATCTACTGGTACAATGAGGGCTTTGGTCTCGAAGGTACACGTGAAGGCGGACAGGAGAAGGAGTGGGAGCTGTTTGATTGTCAGGAGGACCCGCTCGAGCTGTTCAATTGCTACCATGACCCCAAGTATGCCGATATTGTCCAGACTATGACCAAGATGTTGGAGGACAAGATGGCGGAAATTGGTGACGAGCCTGTACATACGAGACTAGCCAAGTAGATGGATGGATCTCGAGAGTAGCTGCGAATAGACTTGAACTGGAAATAGAACCCGTTAGTTTACTCCTTTCTTGGACGTTTTGCATCTGATGAGAGTCTTGGGCGTAGTGTAGGGGGAGTCCACATAAAAACACCTTAGTCACATCTCCTGTCAAACTCGGGGGTTGCTTGTTGGACTGCCGAGTAGCGGAGTGCCAATGGCGTCGCCAGGATCCCCGATAACCGGACTTGACAAGGGCTCACCATGGAGCGGCAAACTTGACGCGTGACGGCCTCCTCAGTTACTAGACTTCTATCAAACAAGGTTTGTGGAGTTAGTCTGGGGTAGCGGGGTTTGCTAAACCACGGAGCTGGAGCAAGAATCCGGGGAAGGCGAGTCGTAACAGGAGGGATAGCCGAGGAATGGGCGTCGTAGTTGGTTTTCACTCGCAGACTAGATGTTGGGATAAATAGACGACGCTATATCGATGCTGGTTCTTCTCTGGTTCTATCAAACAGCATCGTCTCAACTGCCTTTACTCAACTACCACCTACTTATCCATCCTCTCTACTCCAGTCACCATGACTACAGAAAAGGAGGGCGTTGTTGACGCGGCGCACCTCGAGGAGCACCAGCCCTCGAGCAAGTTGGCAAGCAGCGAGCGAGATGCCGCCGCCGACGAAGCCCAGCGCGTCGACACGACCATGACGGCCAGGACGGCCTTTGGCTACTACCGCAAGGCCGTGGCCTGGTCCGTCGCCATGTCCATGTCGACCATCATGGAGTCGTATGGTCTGCTCCTGATGAACTCGTTCTTTGCCTTTCCCCAGTTCCAGCAGAGATACGGCGTCCAGCTGCCGAGCGGAGCCTACTCGGTCCCTGCGAGATGGCAGCTGGCCTTGACCATCGTGAGCAACATTGGCCTGATCATTGGTGTCTTTGCCAACGGATACTGTGCGGACCGATGGGGACTCCGCAAGGTCATGATGACTTCGCATGTCTTTTTTGCCTCGTTTGTCTTTATCAACTTCTTTGCTCCCAGTGTCGAGGTTCTGGTTGTGGGCACGCTCCTGATGTAAGTCAAGCGTGGACTCGGTTCTTCTAATTCCCTACTCACACTCGCTTCTGTAGATCGATACCATGCGGCTTCTTTGCCGCGGCAACGCCCTCGTACGCCGCCGAAGTTGCTCCCCTGCGATTGAACGGCTACCTCACCGTCTACGTCAACCTCTGCTGGGTCATGGGCAAGATCATCGCCTTTGGCGTCCTCACAGCCATGCTCCCAAACCCGACACAGTGGTCATACCGCATCCCCTTTGCCATCCAGTGGGCCTGGCCGCCATTCATGATCATCGCCACCTACTTCGCCCCCGACTCTCCCTGGTGGCTGGTGCGAAAGGGCCGCCTCGACGAGGCCGAGAAGAACCTCCGCCGGCTGTGCTCTGCCCCCGACCATGTCATCAACCCCAAGAACACCATCGCCATGATGTCGCGGACCATCGAGACGGAGCGCGCCATGAACATCCAGGGCTCGTACCTCGACTGCTTCAAGGGGGAGAACCTGCGCCGCACAGAGATTGCCATGGTTAGCTGGGGCTGCCAGATCATGCCGGGCTTTGCCATCCAGAACTACATCACCTACTTTTTTACGCTTGCTGGTCTCTCGCCGAGTGACTCGTTCAATCTATCTTTGGGTAAGATGGGACGAATGAACATTTCTATGGCAAGACTCTTACTGACCGCTGAACCAAACAGGAAACGCCGGCTTGGCATTCGTTGGAACCGTCTCGTCGTGGTTCATGATGTCTCGATCCGGATGGAGAACACTCTATCTCGGAGGCCTCATGGCCATGCTCCCGCTCATGAGCCTCGTTGGCTTCCTTGATCTCGCCACCGCCAACAAGGACACCATCCGCTGGGTCCAGCCAGCTCTCTTGCTAGTCTGGTTCTTCTGCTACGGTGAGTTGCTAGCCCATGTATGGCTGTGCTTCATCACGCTGACACTGAACCAGGTATCTCGATCGGCCCCATCCCCTACGGCATCGCGGCCAACGTGGGCGCCTCCAACCTCAGAGTCAAGACTATCTCGCTGGGCAGGAATACATACTACTTCCTCTCCATCATCAACGTCATCGTGGCCCCGTATCTGCTGAACCCCCAGGAGGCCAACCTTCAGGGCAAAGCCGCGTTTCCCGCTGCCGGCTTCACGGTTGTGCTCATCGTCTGGACATACTTTAGACTGCCCGAGGTGAAGGGTATGACAGCTGAGACTTTGGACCACCTGTTTTACAACAAGGTCTCTGCGAGAAAGTTTCTGGAGGCATCCAAGGAATATCAGTAATTGCTACAGGTGTACGTGAAAGGGAAAGGCATACACATAACTGTTTTGAGCCTTGTCGACCCTCTGGTCGTTGCAAAGTAATCTACCGGGAAAACGGGAACATGGCATGCTTGGAACCGCTTAATTTAAACCAACTTGTGTCATCATACTTGCGCCAAAGACCAGTCGTTTCAACTCCGAATTCCCACATACAGACTATGGTCACAGCCTCTAATGCACTTGGTGACTCGTCCAACCAAGCTTTGACACCCATCGAGGCACGCTCAGCGCTGACTCGCTTCCTTTGATCCGTCTAGTCCAAACTCTTTTAAGCTTTCGAGGTAGAGGCACTCCGCGCTGCCGTCGAAGTTCCTGGCGCCGCCTTAGCCTTTCGCCGAGTGGGCTGATACACATCGTTGAAGTTCATGGCCACGCCGAGGAACCGCATGTCCACATCCGGCTGGTAGGCGAGGTCGCCCAGTAGGATCTGCAGTCGGGTCCGGAACGATGCGCCCAAGTGCCGCAGCCGCTCCTGCAGGGCCGGGAACTCGGACGGCACGGCCCCAGAACCAGCCATCGGCGTGTCGATGCCATCGTCGTTGTGGCGGGTCGTACTCCGTACGTCAGCCTCCTGCCGTCGCGTAAAGTCCGACACGCTCCAACTGTACAGCCCGTCGACCGAGTCTCGGTAGTTGAGCATGAACCGCAGGATCTCTCCCAGCTGCATCATGTAGGTCGTCCGGTCATCTTCATCAGTGTTGTGCGTCCTTCGCTTGGCGCCAAGCAAACCCTTGTGGGTGATGTCGTTGAGATAGCGTGTATGTGCCTTGATGAGGTCGTCCAAAGTACAGTCTTCTTTCTGAATTCGCTTCTGCAGCTCACCCCAGGAGGACTCAATGACTTCGAACAAGATGTAGTATTGTAGCTGGCCGACAAAGTGAATCATCTCGGCGAGAACACCACGAGTTGACTTCCACGTTTGAGAAACAGCAGCATCCGAATTCTGGAGGACGCCACGGGCACCCGTCATGCACTTCCGCCACGTCGATAGTAGGGCAAACTCGACGCGCTTGATGCGCCAGAGAAAGTTGAAGACTTTGAGGTACTGCCGGTTGCCCCATTCTGTCACCACGACATCGACGGGTGCATCAATCTTGTACTCGAGTGTGAAACAGTCCCATCCAATGTCGCCATGGGACAGCTGAAGCATTCGGGCATCCAGGCGTCGCAGAACTTCGGGAGAGTCATACTGAGCATTCGACCCCCGAATGGCGTGCTCCAGTTGCGCTGTAAGTGTGTGTCTGTACTGCGCTCCAGCAGGACGATCCAGATTGGCAGCCAGCGATTCCATCAGGAGGGCGATGAAGTCTCCTTGCCCAAGGAGAATGTAGTTCTTCAGCGCCTGAAGATGCTCGAACAGGTGGAACTTGTTGGCCATCAAGTCGATGAGACGCTTCATGGTCGTCTTGTAAGCTTCATCGATCCAGGCCTCCAATGTAGCCGTGTCACCATATCGTAGCTCCTTGGAGGCACCTTTTGAGTAGTCTTCAACCCACATTGAGTCGCCACAGCTATGTCGAATGAAGTTGAGCGACTTGCCAATCAGGAAGACCTTCTGGGCAAAGTCCTGGGTGATAATGCTGGGGATCATGTCTGTGGCAATCTCAAACTTGTCTTCCCAGACATTACCTGCGCCCTTTGCTTTTGACGGGTCCTTGTTGGGAGACTGTTCTCTGACGAAGAATTCTTCAAAGGGGTCTGATAACTCTCCATCGTAGATCCAATGGCGTAGAATGTCGTAAAATGGCCGCGTGAAACTTGCCAGTAGCCGCTCCGCAAAAGCAGCTACGACAGGATCTCCATGAGATGATGAGAAGCTGTGAATCAGCGAGACGAGCTGGCCTCCCTTCTTTTTCTCAGATTCCTCGGCAATGAGGCTCATCAGCCTGAGCCCCATGGTTGCCTCTCGAGTCCATACTACGCATCTTTTCAAAGTGACGCCTGCTTTCCCAATGCCTGCTCGTGGTGCTTCTTCGTCGAGAGATGCCAAAGCCCTTCGAATCTGACCTTCCAGTGTGGCAATCAGGCTCAGGTATGACTTGAGCTCGCCACCTATTGCTGCCCTCAGGCTTTGGCCAAGCAGTCCCCTGGCAGGGGTTTTACAGAAACCATCAAGGCCACGATATAGCAGCGAGGGCTCTGCGAGGGTATGAAGCAAGGAAACAATTGGTAAAGGAAGAGTGGGGGGGAGTTTCAGCGTGTCTGATCTTGCGAAAGGTAATGTTGTAGAGGATAGTCCTTGGAGGGTAAAGGGAAGGTCTCTGAGAATGACAGACTCCGGAGGATCGATCTCTGAGTAGTTGTTTGCCAACAATGTCGATTTCAGAGAAACATCTCTCTTTGGGGGTTCGGGCTGCTGTTCTCCCTCTTTGGTGGATTTTTTGGCCTCTTTCGGTGGAAGTTTCTTTAACCCCTCTGCTTGGAAGGCTTCCTTGAACTGCTCCTCCTCAAATTTGGACGCTTTGGTTGTGCGTTCGCGTCCTTGGCGTTTGATAGCATCGCGGTTGATGGCATCTCGGTAGTTGGGCGCCGACGGCTTCACAGGGCTCAGTGGGAGGGGCTCGCTCGGGTCGGGAGAATCAGCCAGTTGGTAGAGAAGGTAGAGGATCGCCCACTTGTGCTCAAGCACGGGCAGTGATAGCAGGCGGGTGTAGAGGTTCGAGAATCGAAGGGCTTGGGTGGGATTGCTCTGGATGAGCTTCCGCTTTATGAGGTCGGAGGCATGGTTGACGTCGGAAGAGATGGCGGGGGAAGACGGGCTAGAGATGACGATGATCAGTGGACTGTAGGTAATCCAGATATCAAGACGACAAGAGATGTTACCTGTCGATTATAGACTTGACAATCTCAAAGCAAGTATCATGCCGTTCTTGCGCGACTTCTTCGGGGTCGTTGGGGTCGCTGGGCACGAGGTGGGTTATCAAGCTATCAATGGCATTGGTGATGCGGTCGGGAGCCATGACGGCATTGTCGCAAGCGACCGGCGATGCTGAGGCTGTGGCAGGGGCGAAAGACGGAGAGATTCGACTTGACAAGAGTCAAATACATGCAAAATTGGGTTTGCGCAGAGACAAGTTCTGCACAAGTCGAGAGCTTGTGTATTGGTGATATCAGGTTGACTCGCCAGACGCGCCAGACGCGACAGTGGGTGTGGTGGTGGTTGTTAGGCGGGTGAGGTGGTGCAGCAGCTCTCAGGTAGTGGGGACCCCTCATCACACCCACAACAGCGGGTGAGACAGGTACCCGCTACCTCTCGCCCTGGAGGCTTGTCCGTCTCCCTCCAGGCCTCGCGGCAAAATTCCCAACTACCTTGGACTCCAAACCAACTATCGACCCTTCCTGGTTCACCACTCGTCAACAGCGGAACTGGTCGCCCATCAATTTAGACGCCGCACAATGCCTTTCTCATCGAATTAATGCCTGCATCGTGATCGCGCCGCCGTCGCCGTTCGTTTTATCCAACTCATGCGTCTTTTCTCCCCGTCGCGCCGCGCTTTTTCGCCGCACGCGACGCTGTCGCCTGTTCGACGTCCCCATCTCCTATCAAGATGCCCGACATCGACCCCGCGGCTCTAAGCCGTCCATCCGTCAGCCTCTCGACACCTATTCTATCCACAAAGACCCTCGCTGGCTCTGCGCCGGGCGCGCCC
Organism: Fusarium albosuccineum; assembly: GCA_012931995.1. Lineage (NCBI taxonomy): Eukaryota > Fungi > Ascomycota > Sordariomycetes > Hypocreales > Nectriaceae > Fusarium > Fusarium albosuccineum. Next base: position 2,523 of record JAADYS010000511.1, on the reverse strand, counting down.
AAGGTTGCAAAGTCCAGTCAGATCATTCCTGCCCGGATTGACCTCGAACCGCTGTATACTGCGCTCAAGGCCGCCATCGGCAACGAGCAATGGGTGGTGTATAAGGAATCCACCACAGAGTTCTTGATCGGTAGGCATCGTGCGCATTGCTTTTACGGTGGCGCACGCTGATCCCCCATTCTTCAGGACGCTTAAACCAGGCCGAATATGCCGAGCGCATCGATCCTATCCTCGCGGGCCCTGGCGACAAGGAGCACCTCCACAACAACCTCGTCGCAGCCATCTACGGAAATGTCACCCGCGAGATGCCCGACCAAGGGCTGGCACCCTGGGTCAGCGCCAACGACAAACCTGCCGCGACCACGGGAAGTAAGCCAGTGTCAGGCGATGCTGCCGAGCGCAGGTTGAAGGGAGATGTTATGCAGTTGCCCGCGCGAGATCGAAGGCGAATCAAGGATTTGGCCCATAATGATGTTGGTATCCCCCCTATGGCTCAGGTAACGGCTGCTAACATGTGCGACAAGTGGGATCCTCATGAGAGTATATCAAATGTATTTGCAGATACCCATCGCAAGCCTTCCATGGTTACGGATGCTACCCCAACTGTTGGAGGTATTAACAATATGAGTAAGTATTTGTTCAATGTATCCGTCTTATGCAATTCTCCTGACAAGGGCGCAAGACTTCGACTTGGAGATTCGAAAACGATATGCTCAGCCGTTAGCGGTTGAGTCCGGCGAGTTTCCCGATGTCAGTATGATTTCTGGCCGCATGCTACCGTTCTGCTACGAGGCAGGACTCGTCAGCGGCCACACAGGAGACGCTCCTCAGTTTATGTCGGTTGCTGTCGACACCTTTATTAAGGAGGTCTTGACGCAAGTGTTTAGTCGCACACGAAGTAATGGGCCTGGCGACTCTGGCAGTGCCGGATTTGGCGCAGGGACGACATGGATCCAGACAAACAAGTACAAACGACAACTTGAATACGAAGAAGAAGCAGCGCAACGGGGCGAGGTCACCCGGGATAAGAGCGGTCTCCTGCCGATCGAGGCCAAGGCAGCAAGCGAGAGGGGTCCTCTGGGAATGTCCGATTTGCGATTGTCCCTGGAATTGGCCGACACGGGAATGGCTCAGTTCCCTGTTCTCATGACCCAAATACTCTACGGATACCGAGAAGGCGAACTGGAGAACTGGGACGACTACACCTGGATTCACGATCAAAGACCGGATGGCTACGCAGAGGAGCATCATATGTCAGGCATGAATGGGGGCACGGTTCACGAGCTTCCGAACGGGCACCCTGATGCCATGGATATCGACACAGAGCCGTGGTGGGAGGGTGCAGAAACGCAGGACATGGATATGCTCGACAGCGTCCTGGACTCGTGCCTTGCTGTGGGATCTTGACCCAACTACAAGTTGACTCAGTCAAAGAGTCATTCAGCAAGCGCGGGCCTCTACTCGTTCAGTTGGAAAAGCCGAGCGTGGTGAATGGCGCAGGAAATAATTGCCTGGCTTGGATCAAGCGAAAGTATCAGAATAAATACCAGAAGGAAGGGCGGAAGGGACAGACAAGGCGTGCAAGGAGCCGGCGTTTGACAGGCACAGGCACGGATACGAACACAAGCACAAACCCGGCATCGAGCTTGGGTTCTTTTGGGGGGATTTAACGAATGCATTTGCATCGGACGGCTTCATCTTTTGGCGCAACGGGGTTCGGAAGGTTTTGTTTCTGGCCGCGACTGCGGCAGTGTGGTTTTTGGTGTCTTTGTACTTGTATGCTGCATGAGGGACGGCCAATCCTGAGCAGCGTGTTTGGATGATGGAGAAGGATCTGTGAGGGAGGGTCAAGACCGATGAGGAGGACCTTTGTACTTTATCATTGTCAGGAACGATACCCGAGCAAGCTCATGGGGAGGACAGGAGTTGCTCTGTACAATGATGGGCGGAGGGTTTGAGCCAACCATGCCTGTCAACTGATCGTTGGTTGAAGAGAAGCGTGGTTTGAGATGAATTCAAGACGAGTTAAGATGACGATATCGGTCCTGTTTGCAAGCATGGTGTCCTCCAGGTGATGGTGATGTGGGGGTTTGAGGAGAAGAGTGCCGGTGCTACTCTACGACAACTGTGTTGAGTACTTGAGCCAAAGCCCTTTTCAAGATGGATGGATGGATGGCTGCAGCGGCTGGCTGCCATCTCAACTGCCGGCAGACTGGGCAGCAAACAGGACGATAAAGGCGCCAGGCAAGAGTCATGCAAATGCCACAAGGGCAAATTCTATCTTTGTGGGCATCGGATGGGCGATGTTGGTGGAGGGTCTCATTGCCTAGGACATCGGATGGTGCAGGTGCCTCTTAGCTAGGTGGCCGCCACGAGACGGAATGTTGGAGCTAGGGGGAGACGGGGAGGTTACGCGGGGGGTAGGGACATGCGATTCAGGGCTGATCTAACAGCCCAAGCCGGAGCGATTCGATCAGTTGGGGGCCGGCCGTCCCAGGGGAAAGGATGCGCCGGGAGCTGGTC